>CM034302.1:26702009-26937666 GCA_019925795.1 Dendrobium chrysotoxum | reverse complement strand
TGTAGTATAACATGGTATCACTTTTGATTCATAGAAAAGGGATTTGCATTCATTGAGACCTTTTTTAAGGTGAACATAAAGAGTCTTTAACATTCTTATATTTGTTTTTGACGAGGTAATCAAAATTTTGAAATGTGTGGCCAGCATAGGTACTATTTTGATGATATTTCTAGATATCTGCTCTTCAAATCCCCTTATCATCAAAATTAATACTTTTTTTAATTTCTTAGATATGGAGCTAGGTCTTGGGTACCCTTCCTCTTGAAATTTTGTAGTACCCTTAGGCTTGTAAAGGAATTTCTCTTCATACTCAATGCTTAATTTTCTCAAACTTCGTATCTTATTTTATTGGTTAGCTTTCTAATTAAAAGGGATGGCTCACAGTTCACGCTTTATTTTCCCTATGATTAGGGGTTTAAAAGTTTTGGATGTATCATCATCCTCTTTTGTATTACTACTAAGGTGAGGTACTTTACAAATTTGCTTCAATTTATTCTTGCCTTTATCTTTTGGCTTTCCTTTATCCAGCATAGCGGCCTGCATTCTCAGAAGATCATTGCCTTTTGAATTTTTCCCTATAAAGTACTTGGTGTCATTATAGATTTTAACTTCATGCTCTAAGAATAGTTGTTCATCAGTATCAATGCTTTGTATGATGTATTAGAACTAATTATATGGAACTTGCCTCTTATGTAGCTCTCCAAAGCTTAAAGGTAAGACCACGAATCCCAAGATTCTTTGCCCTTATTCATTGAACCCTTGTAGGAATTATGTGCTTTTGGTTAGATATGGAACATCGAGGGCCAATCCCTTGAGCATTCTGAGGCTCATTAAATTGATAGTTGAATATGGATCGATTCAAATTCTGTTAATTTCTATATTATTAATCTTCACCATAACTAAGAGTGGTCAGTTATGATCTGTAATTCCTAGGAGAAGATCATTATCACAAAAAGTAACTATAGTAGTATTCTGCATATACAAAGCTTCTTTCATGCTTGCTCAGCAAAGAATGTCTCATACTGTTCAGGATTCTATAATTTCTTGATGAGTATTTTTCTAAGCTCCTTGGACATAACAAGGGCATTATATATACTCTGCAGTGTAGGTAGCTTATAGAGATGGGATAAGATATTGTAATCCATATTTGTACTAATAGTTTTAGGCTTTGGGGGGTCTAATGGCATAGTTGCTTAGTTGAGCTGGATATTCTTATCTTAGTCTTTTGCCTTCTTCTGAGGTGGAGTAACAACTTTTTTCCACTTCTCAACTAAATTTTCATCACTTCTTCAGACAAATCATCTTCAGGAAGGGAGTCTTTCATGTTTGCTTCCACTTTAGTTTCTTCAGAATTTGAGCTACACCTGTTTGGTTTATAACCCAGTAAGTCTCTGTCATAATACTTATTTCTTCTTTGGATTTTGAATTGAAGTGTATGTTAGCCATATAGTCTTCCAACCTGATAGGTCATCTAGAAGATTGTTGGTATTCATCAATAGAATCGATGCACCGCTAGATTTTAGTTACAGTGTCTGATAGTTTTAATTTGTCACTCTTATAGCTTCTTTCCACCCAATCTTTTAAGACAAAATAATCCTCGATTAGGTGACTAATAACTCAGAGGTATGGATAGTAGTTTGGTTCATTAATCATGATGGCTTATTAATTTTCTTCTGTAAGGCAAGGGAATGTTTCCTATGGTTCTTTATGTTGGAAAATGTCTTGAATTGATGTACCACGTATCCTTTAGGATATTTCACATGTTCGTATTCAATAGGATACAAGTAATATATACCCACTAAAGCTTTAGTAGTTTTGGCTGTGATAACTGCTTTCAATATTTAATTGATAAGGCCTTCAATCTGGGTCTTCTTCACTAGTTTATCTTCTTTGATCATTGTCATCATTAGCTCTTTTACCTCCGTCCATTGGTTAGGAATATCTGGATCAGGAGGATCAACTTTAATACCTCAAGTACCCATATTCTCCTAGGGGTTTACAGGTTGTGTTCTGCCAAGCGCAGTCGTTAGATAAGGTTCTCCAAGTAGTTCTTTTATCATGAAATTCATCTCATCAAGATGTACATTTAATTGGAAATCTCCTGGTCTTTTCTACATTGGAGATATTGCATTATTTGCTTCAATTTTCTCACAGCTTCACTAGTCTACTCTTCCTCTACATCTTCTGATTGGGGAGGTGCCATATTTGCAAGCATTGCTGGCTCTTAGATGCCCCGCAATTCTTATTCAATTTAGGGAATTGTAGTAGCATTCTGGCAAGTCTGTATTCTTTAACAAGGCTACTCAGAGGTATGGCTGATCAGTAGGACCACTTCCACATCACTGTGGTGTTTTTTTATTATTTCTCCTTATCATAATACCATTGTCAGGCAAGGCCTTTTTGTTTTAGTGTTCTTCATTATATTTCTCATTGGCCTCATATTCTTCTTCTGGTTGGCTTCAAAGCCTCCAATTAATTATTGGAGAGTCAGGACATTCTTTGTACAAAATAGCCTTTCCCTATCAAATTGGGTCGGCTTAGCAGGGGACTTCTCACAAGAATGTGACCCATAGTCATAATTGTTAGGTGGCCTTTTATGAGCTTTGCCCTCGTAATCACCCTTTAAAACTTTTATTTATTTGGGTTCCTTTAAAACCTAAACCTATTGGTCTATTTAGTGATCTTAAAAAAAATTACCCTAAAATTAGGCCATTATAGGTTACTTGGACCAATAAGTTCCTTTGAAGGAATCAACCTATAGTACAGTCGAAGGGGTCTTTGCTTGTAGCCTTCCTAATCAAGACTGCCATGGGATTTTCCCACTTGCTTTTGTTCAAATCTTGGATATTATCAAGGCTCCATTCTTCTCAGATTAAGGTAATGAGGAAGGCCTTTGTCACTTCCTCGATAAGCTTTCTTTAAAACCTCCTTCTTCTAAGAATCTCTTAAAATTGGAATGACATCTTCGTTCAAGGACTTCATCCAACTCCTTATTAATTTCCATTTCTTCATAGCCTTTAGTATCTTGTGAAGATGGGAGGAGGTAGATTCTTTTTTTCCAGTGGTGGCAGCTAGCTAGAAGTCTCCCAGAAGTCTTCTTCAGGTTGCCTCTAACATTATTCTGCTTAACCCATCTTAATAATTCAAACCATTTTTGACAGGTATATTCATCTCTGGTTGAGGTAATGGTTCTATTGAGTTGTAGTAGTACCAAAGTATTCTGGCTTGTGGGGTTATGAATATAATGTCGATGCCTACCTGAACTTTTAAGAGTTTAGGTGGTCTAGCTTATTTTATTGATGAAGCTCCATCAAAATAGACATCCTATTCTTGCAAGTATTTTTTCTCTTTCACTTCTAGTATCTGCTCATCTGGCAGCTTTGCACTATGTGGAAAGCATACAAGTAAAGGATTGATAATAAGAAAATCTACTAGTGCACACCTTTTGATGTATGTAAGTTATATCAATCCATCTAGCTAGATGACCTGTCAGAGTGGGTCTACTCATTAAAAATGTTAATGGATCCACCAAAGATACGAATGTTATCTTACATATAACATATAATGTCATATTTTTTTGTGTAGCAAAATTAATGCTAAACATTACTTTTTAATTGGTAAATACTTTGATTTAGCCCTTATTAGTTGATGCCTGACATAGTAAAGGGCATTTAATTTTCCATTGGCATTATCTTGTGTCAGCAATGCCCTAGGCGATTCCTTTAAAGCTGTTGTACCCGGAATAGGAGCAGCAAGAATTGGTTGATTCAATAGATATTATTTTATGCTATTAAATGCCTCCTAACAAGCATCATCGCATATGAAAGGAGTATTTTTATTCATCAATCATGCGAAGGGGTGGCATCTGCCTGAGAGATTAGATATAAATCTTTGAATATATGCCAATCTTCCTTATAATGAACAAAGTTGTCTTAGAGTTTTTGGAGGTGACATTTCCCCTATCGCTTGGATTTATTGGGATTAATTTTGATTCCAATATGGCGTACAATAAATATGATAAAAATTAAGAATTACACACCAAAAACATATTTAAGTGGAATCATTTTCAAATTAAATTTTTGAATCCTTTTGAATATAATTTTTAGATTGTTTAGATGTTTATGTTGAATTCTACTTTCTACCACTAGATCATCAACATAAAATTCTATATTCTTGTGAATAAGATCATCAAATATGCGGGCAATCGCCCTTTGATATGTGGCCTCAGCATTTTTCAATCCAAATAGTATAACTTTGTAACAGTATACGCCATTAGAAGTTCGAAAGTTAGTGTGATTTTCATCGTTTGGATACGTTTTAATCTTATTATAACCAGACAATCCATCTATGAATGAGAATATATTATGGTTCGACGTATTATCGACTATGAGTTCTACATTAGGAAGTGGAAAATCATCCTTTAAACTTGCTTTATTCAGGTCCCGATAATCAATGTATATGTGAATTTGACCATTTTTCTTTTTTATTGTGATGATGTTGGCAATCCAGTTGGCATATTTTTCTTCTAGGATAAAGCTAGCTTAAATGAGCTTTTATGTTTCAATGATGACTTGCTCTTTAATCTAAAGTCGCATTCGCCTAGGTGCCAGTTTGATAGACTGTATTTTGGCATTAATGGAGAGCTTATGCACTACCACATCTGGTGATAAACTAGGAATTTTAGTGTATTTCCATGTGAAATAGACTTTATAATTAAGAAGTAGGATTTTTAGCTCTTCTATTTTATCGTGCAGGAGATTTGCACTAATTAAGATTAGCTTTGGGTCTTCTTTGGTACCCAAATTTATCTCTTTGAGTTCATCCATAGTAGCTTGACCATCTTCTTCAAACTCTTTTGGAGCTTCTTTTAGATCTACTATTAGATACTTAGCTTGATTTTCAGGGTCAGATAATCCTTCTGCCTTGTTCGTAATGCTATAAGAGGTTGTGTATGTGAGATGCAGATGTCAGGGGCACTCAAGATAGTGGTAGGATGCTGCTCGTGCAAGGTATTATTTTGATGATCTTTATAGATATATTCTCTTCAGATACCTTATCAATAAAATTGGTACTTTTTATAATTTCTTAGATATGGAACTGTGTACTGGGTTCCGAGTCCCGATCCTCTTAAAATTTGATAGTACCCTTGGGCTGATAAAGGAATTCATTTTCTTCGTCATTGCTTGATTTGCTCGAACACCATACCTTATTTGTATGTTTAGCTATGTAATAAAAAAATACAACAGATAGTTCACTCTTTCTTTTTCCTATGATTAAGGGTTTAAAAGTAGTGGATATATCATTATCCTCTTTAGTATCACTACCGATATGACGTACTGAGCAAATTTGCTTTAATTTATTCTTTCCTTTATCTTTCAGCTTTCCTTTATCCAGCATAGTGGCATGGATTCTCGAAAGATCGTTGCCTTTTGACTTTTATGCTATAAAATACTTGGCGTTATCATAGATTTTAACTTCATGCACTAAGAATGATTGTTTGTCATCATCAATGTGATGTTCTTTATTATCTTGATTATATTTCATACATTGATGAAATATTGAAGGAACTATAACACATTCGTGTAGCCATGGTCATCCGAGAAGTGCCTTGTATGATGTGTTGGAATCAATTACGTGGAACATTGCCTCTATTTGTAGCTCTCCAAAGCTGAGAGGTAAGACCATGGATCCCAAGGTTCTTTCCCTTGTTCATTGAACCCTTGCAGGAATACTATGCTTTTGGTTAGATATTGAACTTCGAAGACCAATCATTTAAGCTTTTTGAGACTCATTAGATTGACAAAGGAACCTAGATCGATCAAAATTCTATTAATTTTTACATTATTACTATCCACTATAATATAAAGTGGTTGATTATGATCTGTAGTTCTCTAGAGAAAATCATTATCGTAGAAAGTAACTGTAGTAATATTCTACATATATAAAGCTTCTTTCATTCTTTGCTTGGCAAAGAATGCCTTATACTATTCATGATTCTACAAATACTTGATGAGCATTTCCCTAAAGTCCTTAGACATAACAAGGGCATCATATATACTCAAAATTGCAAGAAGCTTGCGGAGATGGGAAAAGATATTGTAATCCACATTTGCAGTTTTAGTTTTAGGTTTTGGTGCATCTTGTGGCATAGCCACTTGGTTGAGCTGGATATTCTTATCCTGCTCCTTTACTTTCTTTTGAGGTGGAGGAAGAACTTATTTCCCAATTCTCAGCTAAATTTTCAGCACTTCTTCAGACGAATCATCTTCAGCATGGGAGTCTTCCATGCTCTCTACCTCTTCAGTTTCTTTAGAATTCAAGCTGCTTCCAAGCTTTGGAATTTATGCTTAAGAGTTGGCTTATTTCAAAAAATATAATTTCTTGACTGAGCCCAAAAATGACAATGCCGTATGGTACATTTCCTTAGGATATGCTTTTGAATTAAACTTTTGGGAATTGAGAGGTCCACCTCATCTTCTTGTATTTAATACACCTCTTTGGCTTATAAACTGGCAAGTTTCCCTTGGAATACATATTTCTTCTTCAGATTCAAATTTCAGTTGTAAGTCAGCCATGTAGTCCTCCAACCTAATAGGTCATTTAGGAAGTTACTTGTATTCATCGATAGAATCAATGTATTGTTGAATTTTAATCTTTTGTCCCAATGATCTCTTCTTCTTTCTTCTTCGAGATTTGGTCACAAAAGCCTTTCCTCCTTGGTCTTTTTAATACTTCAAAGACTTCTTTTTACTTGATATAGGCATTCTTTTGATGAATGCCCTCGATAGCTAGTAAGACCTACATCATTTGCTTGGTCTTTTTAGATATATAAGTTTTCCAACCTCCTTGATCTAGTCGGTGTTCCTTTCCTATATTTTCATAGCATGAGTTGGAAGAAATGACATTAGCCTTCTACCGCATGAGGTTAATTAATATAATGTCTGATAGTATCAATTTGTCACTCCTGTAGCTCATTTCCACCCAATCATTGAAGATAAAACAACCCTTGATTTGGTGACTGAGGACACGGTGGTAGGGACTATATTTCAGGCCATTAATCTCGCTGGCTTGTTCTGGTCGGCGAGACTTTGGTAGCGCTAGGCCAATCCTGAGTGCATGTCAAAAAAATTTTCCAGTATATTCTTTCTTAAAAGAGTACAGCTTATTAATTTTCTCCTGTAATGTAGGGTCCACTGGCTTCTAAGCGTAACATTCAAAAGCCGTGCTTGTAAGGCTGCTGACAAATTGGCACAACAATAAGGCATCCTTTCCTCCGATGATACCATAGGTAGCCTTAAATTAGGCTAAATGTTTCCTAGGGTTCTCTATGTTAGAAAATGTCTTGAATTAAAGTATCACGTATCTTTTAGGATATTTCAACTGGTTATACCTAATAGGAAATGGGAGGCTTGTTCCAACTAAAGCTTCAACAGTGATAACTAGTTTCACTTTTTGATTGATAATGTCTTCAATCCGAGTCTTGCTGACTTTTTCATCTTATTTAACCATTGTCATCATCAGCTCTTGTACCTCTATCCCTTGGTTAGGAATATATGGATCAAGAGGAGTAGCTCTAATACCTGAAGCACCCACATTCTTTAAGCCAGGCATAGCCGCTAGACCAAGTTCTCCAAGTAGTTATTTTATCATGAGTTTCATTTTATCAAGGCAAACATTTAATTATGTAATCTCCTGGACTATTCCCTGTTGGAGAGATTGCATTTCTTGTTAGAATTTTCTCATAGTTTTGGTAGCCTCCTCTTCCTCCACATCTTCTGATTGGGTTCGGCCCTTGTATACCCCACAGTTGTTCTTCATTTTTAGATTTTGCAGCTGCATTCTGTTGAGTTAGTATTCTTTGGCTAGTCTGCTTGAAGGGGTAGCTGACCACTTAAACCACTTCCATGTCCATATAGTCTTTTTTTTTGTCATTTCTTCCTCCTTATCATAATACCCATTATCGGGGAAGACTTTTTCAACCGTTCTTCATTGTAGTCCTCATCAGCCTCGTATTCTTCTTCTGACCGTCTTCGATATCTTTAAAGGATTATTAGAGAGTCAAGACTTTCTTCATGCATAATAGGCTTGTCAAGTAGGGTAGGATTGGCGGGGAACTTCTCACCAGAATAAGACCCTTGCTCATAATTGTTGGGCTGCCTTACAAGCTTTGCTCTTATAGTCAACCATTAAAATTTTTGTTTATTTGGGCACCTTTGGAACCCAAACCTACCGGCCTCTAGTAATGATCTTTGAATAATTTATGCTAGACTCAGAGAAATATCATCTACTTGGATTGATAAGTTCCTTTGAAGGAATTAACCAATGGTATGGTCGAAGGGGTGTTTGCTTGTAGCCTTCCTGATGAAGACTACTATGGGATTTTCCCTCCTGTTTCCTTTCAAATCCTGGATGTTGTCTAGACTCTATTCTTCTCAGATTAAGTCAATGAGAAAGGCCTCAATAACCTCTTGAACAAGGTTTCCTTAAAACATCCTTTTTCCAAGAATCTCTTGAAATCGAAATAACATCTTTGTTCAACAACTTCAATCCTTATTAGTTTCCTGTTTGTCACAACCTTGAGTAGCTTGTAAAGATGAGAAGAGGCCGATTCTTTTTTCTCTGGTGGTGGTAGCAGGCTAAAAGTCTCCTATAAAGACTTCTTCAGGTCACCTCTAGCATTATTTTTCTTTCCCCATCATAATGGTTCAAAATCATTATTGATGGGTATATTCACCTCTGGTTGAGGTAGTGGCTCCTGACTTGGGCTGGGTTTATTTATCCACCCAAGAACTGTAAGTCGAGCATAAGCTTTTCTCTTGGCCTTCCCTGATAGTTTGGTGCTAGAAGTGGAAGCTTCAACATCGTTCCTCCCAAGAACGAAAATAGACTTCTCAGGAACCTCAGATTTGTTCCTCTTTTAATTGGCCATATTAATAACAATTAATTTCAAATTAGGCTCCAGAGCCTTTCATTTAGCCAACGGGAATACTTTGGTGCTGACATTGGTAGCCCTTGTATTAGGCCTCTTATTAAGAATAACAGAGTTGTTTACATTATTGCCTGCCAGGTCAGTAGCATTTTACTTCTGTTTAGGCTTATAAGTCTTCTTCTTGGCTGAAGGAATTATGGGAGGCGCAATTGACAATTTGGAGAACATTAAAGGTCTCGGTATAGTGGTGTTCTCAGTCAGCACCTTCCTAGCTAATTCAGTCTTGTTATGAAGGAAGTTAAATACTTCAGAATCATTTTTGAATTGTAACATTTCTCCAACACACCAATCTAAATCACAGTTTAGGGAAATTAGACTCGTGATCCTTCCCCGAGTTTAATGGTCATTAAATTATTGACAGGTGACATGTTTTAGTAATCAGCAATAGAACTTGTAGGGATTAGAGTCAAATTGATATCTATTGCACAAGAAAATAAGACTTCTTAAAAAAGCTACTACCCAGGAGCGATGCTGATGATACTGTGATGGAGCTTGTAACTAATCCTTCCTCGACCCATCAATATTATAGCATCATCACAATCGTGCCTAAATAGTAGATTTTTCATGAAATCTTATTTTCTTCTACAATGGAAATCAGTTTGACTCTAATCCTTGTAATTTCTATTGCAGGTTACTGAAACATCTCACCTATCTATAGTATAATGACCATTAAACTCGAGGAAGGATTACGAGTCCAATTTCCCCAGACTTTGATTAAGACTGTTCGTACTGGCATAATGTTATAGTTCAAAAATGTTTCCAAAGTATTTAACTTCCTTCCTGACGAGACTGTATCGACTAGGAAGGTGTTTGCTGATAATACCACTGTAGTGAGGCCTTCCATGTTTTCTAGACTTTCAATCGTGCCTTTAGTAATTCCTTCTTTCAAGAAGAAGGCTTATAAGCCTAACCCCAAGCAAATTACTTCTGACCTGGCTGTCCATAATATGAACAAATTTGCTAATCACTATGAGAGGCCTAATACTGGGGTTGCTAATGTTAGCCCCAAAATGTTCCCTTTGGCCAAACAAAAGGCTCCTGAGCCTAAGTTGTAATCAACTGTTATTGATATGGATAATCGGAAGAGGAATGAAGCTGAGGTTCCTTAGAAGACTATTTTCTTTCCTAGTAGAAAATAGAACTCAGTTGCACTTTCTACTGCTGAAGCTAAGTATATTGCCTTAGGAAGTTATGTGGCACAAATCCTTTAGTTGAAGCAATAAGTTTTGGATTTAGGATTACCTGTTGGCACAATTTTTATTCTGTGTGATAATACTAGTGCCATCTATATTTCTAAGAATCCAATCCAACATTCTAGAACCAAACACATTGATATAAGACATCACTTTATTAGGGACCATGTTACAAAAGGGGATATTGAGCTACATCTTGTAGCAACTGAAAATCAGCTGGCTGACATATTTATTAGGCCACTGGCCTTTGACTCATTCAGCATTTTGAGGACCAGATTAGGTGTGATTGATATAAATACATAATTCTGATGACTACTGATTTCTAATTTGTTTATTTTGCATTCTATTTTTATTAGTCAGTTATTTGATTTAATTATCTGTTTTATGTTGGCTTTTGTTTTTCTGCTATTTTTCATTTTTGTCTTGTTGTTAGTTTGATTCGAGTATTTAATTTGATGTGATTTTCTACTTATTTTTTGATTTACTATTTTATTACTTTCAAAATCAGATCACTGCTCACTACTGCTGATAAACTGGATTTCTGACTGAGAGTTTTGCCTTATTTTTATTTGAAATCTGGTAAGCAGTGATTGACTCCTCTGAATCTGTTAAAGGGAAGAAACGTTGATGATTATTTCTCTCCCTCTAACTCCCTTTAATGGTGTATTATTTCTTTTGGATAAAAACCTTCTTCAAAATTAAAAGTTTGTTTTTTGAAATAGAGAACTATTTTATCTTTCTACAGCAATCTACCTCATATGAATAGTATTTTCAAAGTTTTGAGTTATTGTTATGATTTTCTGAACCAAGTGATTGCATTTATCATATGATGTATAGTTTTTATTTTATGAATTACGCTTCATTATTATAGAGAGTGAGTTTTATTGTCTCTTATGTCTGGAATTTAATTTCATAGTTGAGATTCTTTAATGATTTTGAAAGGGAGAAAGTTTACAAAAGATGCGCAACACAATAAAAAGAGGCACAAAATTAGCCTAAACTGAAAAGATGCGCAATGTCACAAAAAATTTGAAATGATACCCAAAGTGTATCAAAAAATTAAAAGGTGCACAAAGTGCCAAATAAATTAAAAAGAAGTACAGAATGAGCCCATAAAGAAACAAGCTTTCTTCCCTTTTAGATCTTTAAATGTCTTAGAAAAGTCCATGCACCCTTAATATTTTCAAAAGCTTGAGACGAAAAATCATAATTTCTGATTTCTGACTTTCTAATACTATTATATCAGATATTTTTCTGGAACGAGACCTGAAAGGATCTCTTCTCGTATCTAATTTTCTTTTCTTCTGAATTAGATTTTTGTTTGAAAGGAATTTATACATATAAGGTGTCCGAGGTGAGAGTTACAAAAGTTGATTTTCCAACTTTTCTAGATTTTAGCACTATCGATCACCTTTTTATTAGGTTTTGTATTCAAAATCAAGGGAAAATTTGAATTTACTGGAGCGGATCGATTAAAAAAAAACTCGTTGTTTTTAGTCCTTGCTTTATTTTATTATGCTTTCGCTACTCTATTTTTCTTGCCTTTTATTTTGTGTTATTGTGATGTTTTTTTATTCATATTGTGTTGTCTGTTCTTCCTCCTTTTGTGATGTCAAAAGGGGGAGTTAATGTTTTGAGTGACTAGTAGTTTCTTGTATTGTTCTAGTTGTTTTTTGTATTGCTCTTATTTTGTAGTTATTTTTCTTATTATATTTTGTTTTTAATGAAAGTTGAAATAATATTTGTCTTTCATGTGTGTGTTGAGTACTTCTGTATGTTTTATTTGAAACTACTGCATCAGTGTTTGCCATCATCAAAAAGGGGGAGTTTGTTGTGAATCTGGTTTTAATGGTTACGATTTTGAGGATAGTAAAAATTTTTATTTCTGGTTGCCTGTTTAATCTTTCATGTACGCAGGATCAATTGCAAGTTCAAGCTAGTCCAAGATCGAGTCAGTTCGTTTTGAAATATAGGTCCAATGTACTATTTTTATCTTTATTGAATCAAATGCTATGTAACTGAACCCCTAACTAAGTAACATTGCACACACACACACTCAGGGGGAGAGCTTGAGTGAATTAGAGTTTCTGTTCAATTTTTATTCAGATCATCCCAGATGATATTCACATCGTCCTAGATAATCTAGTGAAAATAGAAACCCATATTAGGATGATCATGTTAAGTTAGTTTGATTAAGCTGATCATCCTGGATGATCCTAATATTGTACAGGACGATAGGCTAAAATCAAAAATTCTCAACCGCCAGATCAAGTTAGGCAAGTTTTTATTTTAGAGATTTGATCAGATCATCCCAGACGATAAGTGTATCATCCTGGATGATCCATTATAATCATGCCTAAATTAGTCTGTCGATTAAGAAAAGTAATTAACGTCTGATTGATTCGATCATATCATCCTGGATGATCGCAGGATTATACAAGATAATGTGTTAAAAATTCTGACCGTCCAGTGCCTATCACATATACGTCCCGAACTGTATGCAGGATGATATTCCTAATTTTGAACGAATCATACTGGACAATACACATATCATCCAAGATGATCAAGTCATTTTCAAATCGTCCAGCATGTTATAACCTGTACGTCCAGAGCTGTGAACCGGATGATTTTAGCACTTTTTGAACTAATCGTACAAGATGATAGAGATATCGTCCGGGATGATCAAGTCATTTTGAGATCGTCCAGCACAAGTTCCCTTGGAAGTCTAGAGTTGTCTCTTAGAAGAAATTCTTGAATTACACTAATCATCCCGGACGATCGCAGAATCATACGGGACGATTAGAACAAATTTTTCATCTAATCGTCCAGATGAACCAGATCATCCAGGCTGATACATATGATTTTGAACTGATCGTACAGGACGATCTAGTAATCGTACTGGATGATATTGGCCGACCAGTTGAGATTTAGGGAAAATTTTGAGCCCTCCTATAAAAGATCTTTTTCTTCCAACAAGAAAAATCTTTTGTCACTTTCCTTTCCAGAGAAACCTTGAGAGAGAGAGAGAGAGAGAGCTTGGGAGAGAGAGAGAAGATCTTATGAGGGGGAGTTTATGAGGGATTCACAAAGGTTTCTCCAAGTAAGGATTAGAGTCATCTTCTCCATTCGTCGTCTCTCATCTTGTTGGTATTTTCTATGGGAGGATCGTTCGCAAGAGGATCCGATTTCTCTGCCCGCTTCAGGAGGAAGCGAAAGGAGTTCAGGTTCTCTTCCTACTTTAGGAGGAAGTGAAAGGAGTCTGGGTTCTCTGCCTGCTTCAGGAGGAAGCGAAAGGAGTTCAGGTTCTCTGCCTCATCGGGTTAGTGAAAAGGAGTTTTTGTACAGGCTTCTCCACCTTGCTGTGGGAGTAGAAGGAGAGTCACTTTTATGTTAGTGCAATACCCGGAGGGGAGGCTCTGGGGTGTGGACATAGGTCAAGTTGATCGAATCACTATAAAATTTGGTGTGCTCTTTCTGATTATTTTCTGCACTTTACTTTCTATTTTAATCTGCTTGGGTGAAATCTGTGGTTGATCTTTTCATTTCTGTGTTTACTTATTTTCACTGTAAATTATTGAAAAGATCTTTCCTGTTACTCACAAATTTTTAAAATAACCATTTTACCCCCCTCTTAGTTAGCCTTGAGACTAGTTCATTAGGGCCTAACATCCCTATCGAACTTTCAGAGATAATCTGAACAAATTTTGTCTACTAATCGTCTAGAGGATCCAGATCATCCAGGCTGATACATGTGATTTTAAACTGATCGTACAAGATAATCGATCGATCATCCTAGATGATCTTTGACTACCAGTTGAGATTTAGGGCAATTTTTGAGCCCTCCTTTAAAAGATATTTTTCATCCAATAAGAAAAATCTTTTGTCACTTTCCTTTTCAAAGAAAACCTTGAGAGAGAGAGAGAGAGAGAGAACTTGGGAGAGAGAGAGAGGATCTTATGAGGGGGAGTTTGTGAAGGATTCACAAAAGTTGCTCCAAGCAAGGATCTGAGTCATCTTCTCCATTCGTCGCCTCTTGTCTTGTCGGTGTCTCTGTGCGAGGATCATTCGCAAGAAGATCCAGGTTCTCTTCCTGCTTCAGGAGGAAGCGAAAGGAGTCTAGGTTCTCTACCTACTTCAGGAGAAAGCAAAAGGAGTCGAGGTTCTCTACCTGCTTCAGAAGGAAGCGAAAGGAGTTCAGGTTCTCTACCTCAACAGGTTAGTGGAAAGGAGTTTTTGTACAGGCTTCTTCGCCTTTCTATGGGAGTAGAAGGAGAGTCACTTAGTGTCAGTGCAATACCTGAAGGGGAGGCCCCGGGGAGTGGACGTAGGTCAAGTTGACCGAACCACTATAAAATCTGGTGTATTCTTTTTGATTATTTTCTATATTTACTTTTCTATTGATGATTATGTGATTGTGATTATTATTCTATTATCATTGAATATCTGCACAATATCATATAACTATAAAAGTTTTAAAAGATTCAAAAAGATTTTCTAAATCGTTGTTTTGCTCTCGAATTTTTAAAATTACCAATTCACCCCCCTCTTGGTTAGCCTCGGGACTAGTTCATAAGGGCTTAACATCCCTATCAAACTTTCAAGTGGTATTAAAACATGATTCAAAAATTAAGTTTAAAAACTTTTAAATTTTGATCCATGGCTAACTTTGGTAATCATAATACTGCTGAAGGTTATTCAATTACTTGAACACCACTGTTTGATAACATACCTTTTGATATTTGGAAAACTTGCATGTCCACCTTATTATAATCAATTGATTATCGCATGTGGATGATTGTTAAGGATGGATATGAAGCACCTTTTAGAATGTTAATAATGTTAAAACTGAACTACCTTTTACTGAATGGACTCTTGATGATCGGGATTTAGCCCAATTGAATGCCAAATATTTAAACTATTTTTTTTGTGCACTAAAATTTGAAGATTACATGCGTATTTCTACTGGCACTACTGGTAAAGAAATTTGGGATAGATTATGCATTATTTATGAAGGTACATCTAAGGTTAAGCAATCTAGATTGAACATCTTACTTCATGACTATGAACTCTTTCACATGAAACCTAGTGAATCAATTTTTGAAATGTATACTAGGTTCAATCAAATTATCACTTCTTTACATGCTTTAGGAAGAGAACTTACCAACTATGAAAAAGTGAACAAAATTCTGAGATGTTTTCCTTCTTTTTTTGATGCCAAGATAACTACAATTACTGAATCCAAAGATTTGAATACTTATTCTATTGATAACTTACTTGGGTCACTCATTGCTTATGAGTAAGGAGTGAACCAACGGCAAATTAATGCAGGTGAGAAGAAGAGGGAGAAAATTATGGCACTGAAGGCCAATGAGACTGATATTGATACTTTCGGGTCTGATAGCGATAATGTTGCCTTAATCACTAGGCAACTCAAAACTTTTTTAAAGAAGAAATAAAAGAACTTTCAAAAATGGAACAAAGGTAAGAGCAGCAAAAATCAAAAAGGTTCATCTGATACTATTTGCTTTGAATACAGGAAGCCTAGACATGTAAAGGTTGATTGTCCTACACTTAAAGCTCACCTAAGCAAGGAGATGGGTGAGGAGAAACCCAAGTTCAGGAAGGGCAAGAAGTGGATTCAAAAGTTATTCTGGGCAGATTCTACAACCGACTCCTCTGAAATTGAAGCTAAGGAGGAGACTACAAATTTGTGTCTGATGGCTGATGACCATCCTAGTCAGTTTGATCAAGAAGAGGTATGTGAACTAACCTATAATCAATTGCTAGATATTTCTTAAAAAATTCATTCATTATATAGAAAACTTAAGAAAACACATGCCAACCTGAAATTGGATTTTTTGAATTTGCAAAAAGGGCATGATGTTATGATTAAGGATCATTTTACACTTGATAGCAATCACATGTCCTTACTTGATGAATTTAATGAATTGAATAAAAATCATTCTGAACTAATTATTGAGCATGAGTCATTGAAAATATTACATGTTGATTTAAAAAAAGCTTAGAAAGAACTAGACACCATGACATGTAACGTAGCTAGTAATAAGCATTATTTGAAGTTTGAAATTGTAAGTCTCATGAAGGAAATTGAATTTCTAAGACTGAAAATTTGTACTTTTGTGAAAAATAAAACACCTCCTACTTTTACATAATTTTATGCACCTCCACCGTTTGAAGAATCTATTTCAAAATCATCAAAGCATGTTTCATACACACCTAGGAAGAGGCACTATCACCCACGTAGATTAGTTAATCCTTTTCCTAGCATTAGATATTTTTCTTGTGGCATGCTATGACATATCTCACACACCTGCACGGTTCACCGTAGTACACATTGGGTGTGGAGACCTAAATTGCATGATTCACAGCACAGCACACATGCATTATATTCTTCTTTTCATAAGAAGGAACCCAAACTTGTTTGGGTTCCTAAATCGAATGTTTGATGATTTTGTAGGTGTGCTATCACATAAAATCTTATGAGAACATGTGGTACCTGGACAGCGGATGCTCAAGACAAATGACTGGAGATGCATATTAATTCAATTCATTAGAGGCAAGGGCTGGAGATAAGGTTACACTTGGAGACAACACCACTAGGAGGGTGGTAGGAGCAGGTATAATTGATGATTCAAAAAATTTCATTACTGATAATATTTTGCTCTTATATGGATTGAAACACAACTTGTTGAGCATCAATCAACTTTGTGACAAAGGATACAACATCATGTTCCTGCCCACTTGCTGTATTATAAGCTTAAATGACAAAATTATTTTGCAGGGACAAAGGATCAATAATATCTACATGCTGGATGTAAGCTGCTTTAAAACTGATGTTTCAATTTGCTTAAAAACTGCTGCTGATGAGTCTTAGTTGGGGTACAGGAGATTATATCATGCCAGTATGAAAACCCTTAGGAGAGTCACCCAAAAGAACTTAGTTAGAGGTGTCCCCAAGCGTAAGTTCACTAAGAACCACCTGTGTAATGCCTGTCAATTAGGGAAGCAAGCCCACTCCTCTTAGCTCTAGACCTTTAGAAGTCCTTCACATGGATTTGTTTTGACCCATTAGCACTGCCAGCTTAAGGGGAAAAGTATATGGATTTGTGATTATTGATGATTACTTAAGGTTCACTTGGATTAAATTTTTGTCACATAAATCTGAGTCATTTGATGAATTTAAGTCTTTCTCTACTTGAATTCAGAGGAAGTTAAGTGGTGAGATCTTGACTATCATAGTTATCATGGTGGAGAGTTTAAAAATGTGAGATTTAGAATATTCTGTGAGGAGCAAGGGATTAGCCACAATATTTCAGCTCCTAGGACCCCTCAGCAGAATGGGGTAGCTGAAAGAAAGAACAGGACCTTAGTGGAAGCCGCTAGGTCCATGCTTGCTGAGTATTCACCTCTAAGTGATTTAAGCTATTTCAAATGGATGTTAGGAGTACCTTTTTAAATGGGGTAATGAAAGAGGATGTCTTTATAGAGCAACCCCTAGGTTTTGAGAGTTTCCAATATCCAAATCATGCTTACAAATTAAAAAATGCCTTATATGGTTTGAAACATTCATCCAGAGCTTGGTATGAGAGGCTTAGCACTTTCCTACTAGAAAGAGAGTTTGCTAAGGGGAGTGTAGACACCACTCTTTTTCTTAGGAAAATAGGATATGATCTACTCATTGTCCAGATCTATGTTGATAATATACTTTTCAGATCTTCTGATAAAAATTTATGTGATGATTTTTCTAAGACAATGAGTAAGGAGTTTGAGATGAGTATGATGGGAGAATTATCCTATCTTCTAGGGTTTAGCATAAGGCAAATGGATAATGGAACCTTTCTGAATCAACCAAAATACACTAAGGACATCTTGAGGAAATATGAAATGGACAAAGCTAAGCCAATCAATACTCCCATGAGTTCCACTATTCAGTTAGATAAGGATTCAAATGGAAAATCTGTTGATCAAAAGAAGTTTAGGGGAATAATTGGATAACTGCTTTACCTATTTTCTAGCCAACCTGATATTATGTTTAGTGTTTCTCTTTGTGCTAGATTTCAAGCTGATCCTAAAGAGTCCCACCTGACTGTTGTTAAGATAATTCTTTTATATCTTTTAGGGACCCCAAACCTAGGAATCTGGTACCCTAGGCACATCACCTCTTTTGAGATTATTAGATATTCAGATTCTGATTTTGCAGGGTGTAGGGTGGATAGAAAGAGCACTCTGGAACTTACCAATTCATCGAACAATCTTTAGTCTCCTGGTCTAGTAGAAAGCAGAACTCAGTTGCACTTTCCACTGCTGAAGCTGAGTACATTGCCTTAGGAAGTTATGAGGCCCAAGTCCTTTGGTTGAAGCAACAAGTTTTGGATTTAGGATTACATGTTGCATAATTTCAGTTCTATGTGATAACACCAGTTCTATTTGCATTTCTAAGAATCCCATCCAATATTCTAGAACCAAACATAATTATATAAGGCATCACTTCATTAGGGGCCATGTTATAAAAGGAGACATTGAGTTACATCATGTAGCAACTGAAAATCAACTGGCTGACATCTTTACTAAACCACTAGCCTTTGACTCATTTAGCATTTTGAGGACTATATTGGGTGTGATTGACATAATGGCATGAATCTGATGATTACTGACTTCTAATGTTTTTCTATTTTCTTTATTTTACTTTTAGTTTTTGTTTGTTTTGATTGTCCGTAGTACTTTAAAATTTTTCTTTTCTTGCTGATTGTAGTTATTTGATTTGCTTATGAGATTTGATAATTTTTCTACTGATTTTTATTTGTTGGTTTTTATTTACTAATTTTTGTGTGTCTGTTTTTCTTCCTTCTTATTTTATTTGTTGATTACTCACTTTAAAATTAGATCACTGCTCACTACTGCTGATAAACTGGATTTCTGACAGAGTGTTTTGCCTTATTTTTGTTTGAAAGCTTGTAAGTAGTGATTGACTCCTCTGGATCTGTTAAAGGGAAGAAACGTTGATGATTATTTCTCTTCCTCTAACTATTTTAATGGTGTATTATTTCTTTTGGATAAAAATCTTCTTCAAAATTAAAAAGTTGGTTTTTGAAGTAGAGATCTATTTTATCTTTCTATAGTAATCTACCTCATATGAATAGTATTTTCAAAGATTTGAATCATTATTACGATTTTTTAAAGCAAGTGATTGCACTTATGATATGATGTATGATTTTTATTTTATGAATTACTCTTCCTTACTATAGAGAGTGAGTTTTATCAACTCTTATGTCTGTAAGGTAATTTCACAGTTGAGATTTTTTACAATTATGAAAGGAAGCAAGCTTATAAAAGATGCGCATTGCGCCAAATAAATTGAAAAAGAGGCACAAAATGAGCCCAAAGATGAAAAGATGCAAAATGTTGCCAAACTGAAAGATACATAAATTGTATCAAAAATCAAAAGATGCACTAAGCACCAAACAAATTGAAAAAGAGGCACAAAATGAGCCCACAAAGAAATAAGCTTTCTTTCATCTCAGATCTTTAAATATCTTAGAAAAATCCATGCGCCACTTAATACTTTCAAAAGCTTGAGATGAAAAATCATGATTTCTAATTCATTACTTTGTAATACTATTATATCAGATATATTTCTAGAATAAGGCTTGAAAGGATATCTTTTCGAATCTAATTTCTTTTCTTCTGATTTACACTTTTATTTGAAAGAAATTTGAACCTGAAGGTGCCGAGGTAGGAGTTACGAAAGTCAATTTTCCAACTTTTCTGGATTTCAGCGTTGTCGATTTTTTCTTGTTGGCTTTTAAATTGAAAATCAAGGAAAATTCTATTTTACTGGAGCTGATAAAAAAAAATTTCACTATTATTCTTCTTGTTTCTCTTTTTTATTTGATGTGATTTTGGTTTTTCTTTTTTTGGTGTTTTTTTGGATCCCTGATCTTTCCTCTCCATCCTTCATCTTTTTTACTTTTTCTTCACATTGTCCTGGACGATCTCAATATCATCATGGATGATCCTCTTCATCATGGACGATCCATTAATCGTCCTAGACGATCCATTCAAATCATCCTCACTTGATCCAACGACTAATCTGCACCAATTATTGGTGATCGTCCTGGACGATCCACCTTATCGTCCTGGACGATCCACATGTCTGTGGCTGGACGATTCAAATTTGGTCCTTCTGACGCATTTATTATGGATCATCCTGGGTGAACCACCTAATCATCCTGGATGATACTTTTCATTAAAGGTTATCCGGCTGGACTCCTCGTGATGATCGCCTGTGTCTAATCGTCCTAGATGATCAGACCACCTTTTTGACTAATCATCCAGGCCGTCATTATTGCACCTATCGTCCTGGATGATCCTACGATCGTCCTGGACAATCTTTCCATTTTCTTTATAAATAGCCCCTCTTCACCAATTTTTTCACTCCACCTCTTCCCTCTCCTCACTTACATTTTATTCTTCATGGCTGGTAGAAAAAGATCAAGGCATTACGGTGCAAGTTCATTCGGGGTAAATGTCAATCCCTGATTTCTTGATGCAGCCGATCGGACTGCCATCTAGTGTTACCTTGACATTTGAATCACTCATTTAAAGATCATCAACCACCGCACTCTTACCTACTCGGTACTGGATCTATTTGCCCATACCTCTCTTACCTTCATTCTCACCTTGCCCTTCCCATTTAGCTCTAAACTTCTCAGGGACTTTTTTGCCAATCTTCGCATCACCTTTGATTGCTCTGCACTGTACTCCTTTATAAATCAGAGACTGGTAGAATTGACCACACATGATTTTTATAATATCCTTCAACTTTTAATCACTGTTGATAAGATCCAGACCATTATGTCTAATCCTAATTTTGATTTGAGTGTCGTCAATCATTTCCTTCGAAATACCAACATTCACTACCACGACACTGCGTGTTCTTCCCTACTTAAGGATGCCCGTATAATTCAACATGTCCTTCATTGCTCAATCCTCCTAATGGCTGGGGACTGCATCCACATCACGCATTTACTTTCCCTGACTACCTACTACATCATGGCCCACTGAGATTTCAATGCTACTGATCTTCTCTTTCGATACATCGAACATCTCACTAGCATTAGGGATCTAGGCCACAGAAGATGCCCAAATCTAGCTCTAGGCTACCTCATTGCCTATACACTTGGGATGAAATATAATCTACAATATCTGATTCCTGCTGATGTCCCTCCTTCCTACTACACAAATAACTCCTTTCATGTCCTCCATAGTACCCGACTTCATCTGGAGCCTGCTGCGGATGTTGAGGAGGAAGAGGAAGAAGTTGTTCCTATACCTGATGCACCTGCTCCTCTTCGTATTACATCACCCTTTGATCATCTGGTGCAGCATTTCAACCAGTAGGAGGACCATTTTGACTCCTACGTGACTACCCAATGGGAGCAGCACGACCAAGACATGGCCTGGTTTGGAGAGTAGTTTGCCACCATTCACAGTTACTTTAATCCACCACCACCTCCTCCGTCTGATTAGGATCTGCCTCTTTATTAGATTGTTTGTTTTACTTGGTTTGTGATGTTTTAGTTTGCTATTATTTTTATCTTTTTAGTTCCTCCTTTTTGTGATGTCAAAAGGGAGAGTTATTTTTGTGTTGTAGTTATTTCATTTGTTATTTTTTATTATAGCTATGTCCTTTTTTGTATTGAATGTCACTGGTTAATAATGATTATTAAAATTTATCGTCTCTCACCTATGCTTTAACTATTTCTAACTGGTTAATTTGAAACTACTGAATAAATATTTGCTATCATCAAAAAGAGGGAGATTGTTACAAATCTGGGTTTCAAGGACTATGATTTTGATGATAGTAAATATTTTTATTTTTGGTTGATTGTCTAATCTTTCAGGTCAGCAGCATCAATTACAAGTTCAAGCTAGCCCAAGATCGAGTCAGTCTATTTTGTGATTCAGGTCAAATATATTATTTTCATCTTTATTGAGTCAAATGTAATGTAAAGGATCCCCTAGCTAAGTAACCTTGCACACACACACCTAGGGGAAGAGTTTTAGTGAATTAGAGTTTCTATTCAATTTTTGGTTCAGATCGTCTTGGACGATATTCACCTCGTCCTGAATAATCCAATGAAAATAGAAACCCAAATTAGGATGACAAAGTTAAGTTGGTCTGATTAAGCAGATCATCCTGGATGATCCTATGATCGTACAGGATGATAGGCTCAAATATAAAATTCTTAGTAGCTAGATTAAGTTAGGAAAGTTTTTATTTTTAGATATTTGGTCTGATCATCCCGGACGATACATGTATCATCCTGGATGATCCATTACAATCATGCCTAAATTAGTCTGGTAATTAAGTAAAGCAATTAATATCTGATTGATACGATCATATCATCCCAGATGATCACAAGATCATCCTGGACAATTTATGCAAAATCCTGACCGTCCAGTGCTTATCACCTGTACATCCAGAGCTGTGTGTAGGATGATTTTGTCATTTTTGAACTAATCGTACCGGATGATAGACATATCATCCTGGATGATCAAGTTATTTTGAAATTATCCAGCATGTTTTGACCTGTACGTCCAGAGCTATGTGTAGGATGATCTTTTTATTTTTAAACTAATCGTACGGGTCGATAGACATATCGTCCTGGATGATCAAGTCATTTTGAGATCATCCAGCACAAGTTCCCCTGGATGACAAGAGCTGTCTTCTAGACGAAATTCTTGATTTACACTAATCATCCTAGACGATCGTAGAATGTACGGGATAATCTGAATAAATTTTGTCTACAGATCGTCCAGAGGATCCAGATCATCCAGGTTGATACATGTGATTTTGAACTGATCGTACAGGACGATCGATCGATCGTCCTGGATGATCTTTAACGACCAGCTAAGATTTAGGGCAATTTTTAAGCCCTCCTTTAAAAGATATTTTTCTTCCAATAAGAAAAATATTTTGCCACTTTCCTTTCTAGAGAAAATCTTGAGAGAGAGAGATAGAGAGAGCTTGGGGGAGAGAGAGAGGATCTTGTGAGGGGGAGTTTATGAGGGATTCACAAAGAATACTCCAAGTAAGGATCTGAGTCATCTTCTCCATTCGTTGTCTCTTATCTTGTCTGTGTCTCTATGGGAGGATCATTCACAAGAAGATCTGAGTTCTCTGCCTGCATCAGGAGGAAGCGAAATGAGTCCAGGTTCTCTGCCTACTTTAGGAGGAAGCGAAAGGAGTCTAGGTTCTCTGCTTACTTCAGAAGGAATCAAAAGGAGTTCAGGTTCTCTGCTCCACCGGGTTGGTGGAAAGGAGTTTTTGTACAGGCTTCTCCACCTTATTGTGGGAGCAGAAGAAGAGTCACTTAGTGTTAGTGCAATACCTGGAGGGGAGGCTCCAGGGAGTGGACGTAGGTCAAGTTGACCGAAACAATATAAAATCTGGCATGTTCTTTCTAATTATTTTCCACATTTACTTTTCTTTTGAGGATTATGTGATTATGATTATTATTCTGTTATCATTGAATATTTATACATTATTGTGTAACTGTAAAAGTTTTAAAACATTAAAAAAGATTTTCTAAATCGTTGTTTTGCTCTCGAATTTTTAAAACTACCAATTCACCCCCCCCCCCTCTTAGTTAGCCTCGGGACTAGTTCATATGGGCTTAACATCCCTTTCGAACTTTTATAAGCTACTAATAAATTAGCACAACAGCAAGGCATCATTTCCTCTAGCATTACCGTAGATAGCCTTAAAGTAGGCTAAATGTTTCCTAGGGTTCTCTGTGCAAAAAATATCTTGAACTGAAGTATCACATATCCTTTAGAATATTTCACCTGGTCATATTCAATAGGATATGGGTGGCCTGTACCCATTAAAGTTTCAACAGTGATAACTAGTTTCACTTTTTGATTGATAATGCAATCTAGGTCTTGCTAACTATTTTGTCTTCTTTGATTATTGCCAAAATCGACTCATGTACCTCTATCCCTTGGTTAAGAATATCTGGATCTGGAGGAGCATCTCTAATACTTGAAGTACCCATATTCTCTTGGGGGTTTATAGGTTATGTTCTGCCAAGCGTAGCTGCTAGACCAAGTTCTCCAAGTAGTTATTTTATCATGAAATTCATCTCATCAAGACATTTAATTAGGTAATCGTTTGGACTTTTCCCCATTGGAGAGAATGTATTTCTTTTTGAAATTTTCTTACAGCTTCGGTAGCCCCCTCTTCCTCTACATCTTCTGATTGCGGAGGTGTCATATTTGCAGGAGTTGCCAGCTATTATATACCCCATAATTGTTCTTATTTTTTGAGATTTCCAGCTACATTCTGATGAGTCTATATTCTTTGGCTAGGTTACTTGGAGGTATGGCTAACCACTCAAACCACTTCCATGTGCATATGGTCCTTTTTTGTCATTTCTTCCTCCTTATCATAATTCCCATTATCAAAGAAGGCCTTTTCATCCCAGTGTTCTTCATTATAGTCCTCATCAGCTTTATATTCTTCTTCTACCCATCTTTGATGCCTCCAATGGATTATTAGAGAGTTAGGACTTTCTTCATGTAAAATAGCCTCTCCCTTGTAAAGTAGGGTAGGTTTGGAAGGGGACTTTTCGCCAGAATGTGAACCTTGGTCATAATTGTTGGGCGGCCTTATGAGCTTTGCTCTCGTAGTCACCCTTTGAAATTTTTGTTTGTTTGGGCTCCTTTAGAATCCAATCCTGTTGGCCTCTCATAATGATCTTCGAATAATTATCCCTATACTTAGAGCAATATCGAATACTTGGACCGATAAGTTCCTTTGAAGGAATCCACCTAAGGTATGGTCGAAGGGGTCTTTGCTTATATTCTTCCTAATGAAGTTTACTATGGGATTTTCCCTCTTGCTTCTTTCAAATCCTAGATGTTGTTTGAACTCCATTCTTATCAGATTAAGGCAATGAGGAAGACCTCTATCACTTTTCTGATAAGGTTTCCTTAAAATGTCCATCTTCCAAGAATCTCTTGAAATATGAAAGACATGTTTGTTCAATGACTTCAATCCTTATTATTTTCCAGTTCATCACAGCTTTGAGTAGCTTGTGAAGATAGGAGAAAGCCGATTCTTTCTTCTCTAATTGCAGTAGTTGGCTAAAAGTTTCCCAGAAAGAATTTCCTCAGGTTGCCTCCAGCATTATTGTGATTTACCCATCATAATAGTTCAAAATGATTTTTTATGGATTTATTTGCCTTTGGTTGAGGTAGTGGCTCCTGACTTGGGGTGGCTGTATTTATCCACCCAATCACTGTAAGTCAAGCATAAGCTTTTCTCTTAGCTTTCTGTGATAGTTTGGCCCTAGAACTGGAAGCTTCAACATCATTTCTCTCAGGAATGAAAATAGTCTTCTCAGGAACCTTAGCTTTGTTCCTCTTTTGATTGGCCATATGAATAAAAATTAATTTCAAATTAGGCTCAGGAGCCTTTTGTTTGGCCAACCGGAACATTTTGGCGCTGACATTGGTAACCCAAGTATTAGGCCTCTCATTATGATCAAGAAATTTCTTCACATTATTGCCAACTAGGTCAGTAGTATTTTGCCTCTATTTAGGCTTATAAACCTTCTTCTTGGCTGAAGGAATTATGAGAGGCGTCATTAATAATTTAAAGAATATTGAAGACCTCAATATATTGGTGTTCTCTGTTAGCACCTTCCTAGCTGATACAGCCTCGTTATGAAGGAAGTTAAATACTTCAAAAATATTTTTGAATTCTAACATTGCTCCAGTATGACCAATCTAAATCACAGTTTGGGGAAGTTGGACTTGTGATCCTTCCCCAAGTTTAATGATCATTAAACTATTGAGAGGTAACATGTTTCTATAATCTGTAATAGACCTTGCAAGGATTAGAGTCAAACTGATTTCTATTACACAAAAAAATAAGACATTATGAAGAAGCTACTACCCAGGAGAGATGCTAATTATACTATGATGGAGCTGATTACTTATCCTTCCTCGACCCATCACCCTCACAGTATCATCAGCATCGCTCTTAGGTAGTTGCTTTTTCATGAAGTCTTAATTTCTTGTGCAATAGAAATCATTTTAAATCTAATCCCCATAAGTTTTATTGCAAGTTATTGAAACATGTCACCTGTCAATAGCATAATGACCATTAAACTCGATGAAGTATCACGAGTCACATTTCCCTAGACTTTGATTTAGACTGATCATACTAGTATAATGTTACAATTCAAAAATGTTTCCAAAGTATTTAACTTCCTTCCTGACGAGGCTGTATCGACTAGGAAGGTGTTTACTAAGAATACCACTGTACCGAGGTTTTTTGTATTCTCAAGACTTTCAATCACTCCTCTTGTAATTCCTTCGAGCAAGAAAAAGGCTTATAAGCCTAAACCTAAGAAAATTACTATTGACCTAGCTGGCCAAAATATGAACAAATCTGCTATTCACTATGAGAGGCCTAATACTGGGACTGCCAACGTCAGTGCCAAAATGTTCCTGTTGGCCAAATAAAAAGCTCCTGAGCCTAAGCTGAAATCAAATGTTATTGATACGACCAATCGAAAGAGGAACGAAGCTGAGGTTTCTGAGAAAACTATTTTTATTCCTAGAAGCAATGATGTTCATGCTTTCACTTATGGCATTAAATTATTAAGGAAGGCAAGTAGAAAAGCTAATGCTTGACTTAGAGTGAGTCGGCGGACAAACATACCCATCATAAGTCAGGAGCCACTAAGTCAACCAAAGGAAAATATATATATCAAAAATGGCTTTGAACCATTAAGATGAGGAAAGCCTAATATGCTAGAAGCAACTTGAAGAAATCTTTCTTGGAGACTTCTAGCCAGCTGTCACCATTAAAGAAGATAGAATCAGCCTTCTCATATTTTCACAAGCTATTGAAGGTTGTGAAGAATGGGAAACTGATATGGATTTGGACGAAGTTATTAAACAAAGACATCATTTTGATTTTAAGAGATTATTGGAAGAAGGACGCTTGAAGGAAACCTTATCAAGGAAGTTACTGAAAGTACGAGATGCTCCAAGAGGGGGGGTGAATTGGTATTTTAAAAATTTGACCCTACACAAGAGTTCTAATTTTTTTTTGTATTTTCAAAATTTAATTTAACGACCAATGTGCGGAACCAAATACAACGATCACAACGATAAAATTGATAGTTCAATTTTGGATTTTACACTACGAGATTTAAATATTGATTTTTCACCAAGCAATTAAAACGCACAAATTTAAAAGCATGAAAAGTAAAGTACGGTAAACAGGAAAAAACACACCAGAGATTTTTATAGTGGTTCGGTCACATGACCTACGTCCACTCCCCGGAGTCCTCTACTCCGGGATTTGCACTAGTAAAAGTTGACTCTCCTTTTGCCCCCACAGCAAGGCGGAGAAGCCTTTACAATACTCACTTTCACCTCCCTCGGTGCGGCGGAATACCAAATGCTATGTCACCCTCCCGGTGACGGCAGCGGACCTTCTCCTTTTTCTCCCTCCTGGAGATGGCAGAGTACCTTGGCGATTGTGATCTTGAAGTGACTCTTCCCTCGAGAACTTTCTTGAAGCTTCCAAAGCCACAAGAGGAGCAATGCATGCAGCTAGCTTGGAGCCACCGTGTGATCCCCTCACACTACTTCTCCCTCACGCTCAAGCTCACCTTCACCTTCCTCTCTCAAGCTCTAGAACTCTGCAAAAACTTCTCTCTACCGAATCCCCTTCTTTTTCCTCCAAGCCTCTCACAGCAAAAGGATTGATCAACAACTCTCTAAAGAAAATTTTAAGTTGTTTTTATATCAGGCCTCAGAAAACCCTAAAAGTTTCAACTTTTGCATTTTTGATCGTATAGTACGATTTATAATCGTACAGTACGATCAGTTCAATTACAGCTCCGTCCAGTACGAGTACAGACGAACAATTATCAAATTTTATTCATATCGTACTGTACGATACGTATATCGTACAGGACGATACTGTTGATTCGTACTGTTCGTACAGGATGAACTATGGGACCATCCTCGGGACGAAAGAATTCGTCTCTGTCAGTCATCCAGCACTCCTTGAATCGTATAGTACGATTAGTGTTTTTCAGGATATCATCCTGTACGATACGAATATCATCCAGGACGAATAGAATAAAAATTCTTGGGATCGTCTGGTACGATCGATGGGACGAAGAAAATCATCTCTGTCGGTCGTCCAGCACTCCACCAATCGTACAGTACGATTAGTTCATTTCTTGATATCGTCCTGTACGATATGAATATTATCCAGGACGATCAGAACAAACAAACTTTGGTTTCGTCTGGTACGATCTTTGGGAGGAATGAAATCGTCTCTGTCAGTCGTACAGTACGATATAGTATCGTACAGTACGATCGACATATAAATTAGAAACCAACGTTTATTTCCTGATTAGGGAGATAATTTTGGCAAGTTTTAATTAATCGTACTGTACGATCCATATCGTACAGTACGAACAGTTCAGAAAATCAAATTCAAAAACTTACCAAACTTATTCTGACGGCTAGGGTTTCATAATTTCATATAATCGTACAGTACCATATGTATCGTACAGTACGATAAGTTTGTAAACTTAATCATTAGAGAATTAGCCGTTAGCCTGAGTACTTTCAATTAATCGTACAGTATGATCCAAGATCGTACTGTATGATGTAAAAAAAAAATTTATCATTTTAAAAAAAAAAATTTCTCCCACTGTGTGTGTGCATGGTTGCTCCTTTCACATGCATGCTTCTGTGGCAGACTAAAAAAAAATAAAAATAAAGAAATAAAAATTACAGACTCTTCAACATCCTATTCTACCATATTTGAGTCTCCAGCAATCTTTAGCAGAGTGCATCTGACCTGAAATGTTAGTGCTCATATACAAAGATTAAACATTTATAATCTAACGGAAGTCTATATTTACTCAGTAAATATTAGTTGTCACCATCAAAATTAAGTGCTCGGGATCCTGGATTTCAACAATCTCCCCCTTTTTGATCGTGTCAAATAATATTTTCTGATGGACAGATGTTATGACTTCTTTAGCTCCCCCTCAGAAGAGTAGCTTATTAATTTTCAAATAGGAGGAGAAGAAACAGTTTTTTATTTTTTTTATTTTTTTATTATTATAACATAAATAAAACAACAAGATAGAAAAAAAATAAATGTACTGAGAACATGAACAACCAATAGCATTTAATAGTAAGCAAAAACATAATACAGAACACACAGAAAAGTCTCCCCCTTTTGACAACACCAAAAAGGGAAGAAAAAGAAAAAAAAGTACACTGATAACAAAACAGAAAACAGAAACACCTACAACAACCTAAAAATCTGGATCCTGATCCGGAGGTGGTGGTGGAGGGTCAGGAAACAGCTGGTGGTACTGATGAAGGGAGGCGAACTGGTGATCGATCGATGTGAAGCGCTCCCTAAACCATTTCATATCCGTGGCATGCTCCTGATGTTGCTGAGCAATGTGGGCATCCAACCGAGTCTCCAGACGATCAAGTCGGCGAATAATGTCGTCGTGAGGGTAGGCGGGAGGAGCAAGGCCAGGTGGTTGGATTGGTGATGGTGGAGGTGCGTCAGCAAGAGCAGCAGCCTCCTCGTCATCAAACTCGGGATCGGCGGGAGCGGCCCCCCGATGGAATAAGATACGAAAGGAGGCATCCGAGTAGAAGATAGGAAGGTGATCAGGAGGGAGCAGATAATGAAGTTGGTATTTTACATCTAGGATATAGCCTATGACATGCCCTAAATCAAGGTTCAGTTTACGACGGGCACCGGGATAGCGGAAGGCAGACAAGGTATGAATGTAGTCAAATACCATTTGAGCTTCATTGAATTTTGTGCCAGACAGAATGAGATAGGTGACGACAGAAAGTAGGGGAGTAATATGGATGCGATCTCCAGCTTTAGGTATAATAGATGTGCGTAGGACATGCTGGATAACGCGGGCATTTTGATTTAAGGTTTGGACCAGGGGTAGATGTTGATTAGAGGGGACACCTCTAAGGGTCATATTGACTGACGTCCAATCATAGTCTTGGGAGATCATGGATTGGGGTCGAGGGCCGTCAGAGGACAGCCCTATGTGCTCAGCAATGTCGTCGACGGTGATAACAACATTCTGTTTATAGACATACGACGTGAAAGTGGTGTTTTTAAGGTTAACTCGGATATTTGCAAAAAACTCAAACATGAGTTCGGAGTGAAACGGAAAAGCGAGAGTCAGAAGAAATTGAAGGGTCGTGGAATCGAACAGAGGCATCACCATAAAACTTAGGGCGGCTTGATTTAACATGCGGGAGGGAGTGAACTTAGCTTCCTTGATTTTATTATACGCTTTCTCGTCCGCGGCGGAGAGAAAACGATCATCGAAACGCCGAGTGGAGGAAGAGCTCCCGACGATCATATGACCGCGCTTACTGGACCCAGACATTTTGGAAGAAAGGATTGGATGAATGAGGGAATTCAGAGAGATTGAAGGTGAGGAGAGAAGCAAGGAATCCCTCCCGTTTTATAGAATTTGAAGACTATCGTACAGTACGATCGAGTATCGTACAGTACGATATGCGCAATAATGTCGTCTGGACAACTTTTCAAAAAAGTGAGTCAAATCATACAGTACGATCAGTATCGTACTGTATGAACAAGAGTGTGAGGCGTTCGTCCCAATGAGTCGTCTGAACGACTTTTGACAAAAGTGTTCGTACAGTACGAACAGATGTTCGTACAGTACGATAGGCAATAATGTTCGTACCGGCCGATTTAAATTCGTCCTAATCCGTTTGACATGTGTATCGTACAGTACGTGTGGTAGTTCGTACAGTACGAAGACCAATAATTAGTATCGTACAGTACGAGTGGTGAATCGTACAGTACGATCAACTTAAGACATGAAAGATCTGGACCGTGAGTGGGAATGGACGGCTGAGATTGGACTGATTTGAACCTTATCGTACAGTACGATCGTGGATCGTACAGTATGATTGTCAGAGAATATCAAGGTTGGTGAGCAACATGGGAAGAGGATCAGGAATCCATTTTTTTTTTTTTTTGTTTTTGTTTTTGTTTTTTTGTTTTTTTTTTAAACAAAACAAATCAGAACAAACAAAATTTTTTTTTTTTTGTTTTACTTTAGGCTTGAATGTCTATGACACCTAATTTGATTCTTAAAGTGCTAAAAGTGTCATAATCTAGTGGTTTTGTGAAAATATCAGCCAATTGATCTTCAGTAGCAACGTGGTGCAGTTCAATATCTCCTTTGGCTACATGATCTCTAATGAAATGGTGTCTAATGTCTATATGTTTGATTCGTGAATGTTGAATTGGATTTTTGGATATGCAAATAGCACTAGTGTTGTCACACATGATCGGAATGGTTCCTATAGGTAGTCCTAGATCTACAAGCTGTTATTTTAACCACAATACTTGTGCAACACAGCTACCTACCGCTATATATTTCGCTTCAGCTGTGGATAGGGCTATAGAATTTTGTTTCCTACTGGACCATGAAACTAATGATTGTCCAATGAATTGACAAGTACCAGAAGTAATTTTTCTATCTACCCTGCATCCTGCAAAGTCTGAATCTGAGTATCCTAAGATTTCAAAAGAACTGCTGTGTCTAGGATACCAAATTCCTATGTTCGGGGTGCCGAGAAGATATCTAAGAATTTTTTTGACAGCAGTCATGTGAGATTCTTTCGGGTCAGCTTGAAAACGGGCACAGAGACACACACTAAACATTATGTCTGGTCTACTGGCAGTCAGATAGAGAAGCGATCCAATTATTCCCCTATACCTCTTTTGATCTACAGACTTCCCACTGGGATCTTTATCTAATTGAATATTAGAGCTCATGGGTGTATTCATAGCCTTAGCATTGTCCATTTCATATTTTTTCAAAATATCATTGATGTACTTAGACAGGCAAAGAAACGTTCCACCTTCCGTTTGTTTTACACTAAATCTAAGGAAGTAACTAAGTTCACCCATCATGCTCATTTCAAACTCGTCGCTCATTGTTTTTGAAAATTCATTACATAGGTTTTTCTCCGTCGATCGGAACAGTATGTCATCTACATAAATCTGAACAATGAGTACTTCAACTCCTACCTTCTTCAAAAATAAGGTGGTGTCCACACTACCCTTTACAAAGCCTCTATCTAGTAGGAACGTACTAAGTCTTTCATACCAGGCTCTAGGTGCTTGTTTTAACCCGTATAGTGCCTTTTTCAGTTTGAACATGTGGTTTGGAAATTGTGAGTTTTCAAACCCCGGAGGTTGCTCCACATACACATCTTCCTTGATTACTCCATTCAGGAAGGCACTCTTTACGTCCATTTGATACAGCTTAAAATCCCTAAAACACGCAAAAGCTAACAGTACCCTGATGGCTTCTAGTCTAGCTACCGGAGCAAAGGTTTCTTCAAAATCTATTCCTTTAATTTGATTATACCCCTTCGCTACTAACCTAGCCTTGTTTCTTACTACTATTCCTGAGTCATTCATCTTATTTTTAAAGACCCACTTAGTTCCAACCACACTTTGCTCTTTAGGCCTTTTGACTAACTCCCATACATCATTCCTAACGAATTGGTTCAACTCTTCTTGCATTGCTAGGATCCAAAATTCATCTCCTAAGGCTTGATCTATACTCGTGGGTTCAATCATAGATATGAATGCAGAATGGCTAACCTCTTTCCTAAGTCCATGCCTAGTTTTTACCCCTTCTGATGGGTCTCCTAAGATCAGCTCTCTAGGATGACTAGAGAAAAATTTCCAATCTTTAGGCAGATGTTCCTGAGGTTCCGCTCTAGTCTCTATGGTAATGGTTTCTATTCCCCGTATAACCTCAACTTCTTCTTCTTCATGATTAGGTTCAGATGTCTTATTGGATTCATCAAATACCACATGAGTGGACTCTTCTACTACTAGGATTCTCTTATTGAATATTCTATAGGCTTTACCTACAGATGAGTAGCCTAGGAAAACCCCTTCATCAGATTTAGGATCAAACTTTCCTAAGGGTGACTTGCCATTGATTAGGATGAAGCATTTGCACCCGAAAATGTGTAAGTGGGAAAGATTGGGTGTCCTACCCTTAAGAAACTCATAGGGTGTCTTATTAAGTTTGGATCTAACATTTACCCTATTTAATACATAGCATGCGGTATTTACTGCTTCTGCCCAAAAGTATCTAGGGAGAGTGTATTCAGCTAACATAGCCCTAGCAGCTTCAACTAAAGTTTTATTCTTTCTTTCTGCTATTCCATTTTGCTGAGGAGTTCTAGGGGCAGAGAAATTATGTTCTATTCCAACCTCTTTACAAAAAGATTCAAATTTATCATTCTCAAATTCCCCACCGTGATAACTATGAATTGTTGAGATTACACATCCTAATTTTCTTTGAATCCAAGTGGAGAAAATTCTAAATTCTTCAAATGACTCACTCTTATGAGCTAGGAATTTCACCCAAGTAAACCTAGAGTAGTCATCTACTATTACAAACCCATACAACTTCCCTCCTAGGCTGGCTGTACTAACAGGTCCGAACAGGTCCATGTGGAGAGTTTCTAGTGGCCTAGTGGTGCTGATATCCTTGATTGCATAAAATAAAGATTTAACCTATTTTCCTAATTGGCAAGCATCACAAAGATGGTCCTTAGTAAAGTCTAACTTTAGTATGCCTCTAACTAAGTCTTTCTGAGTGATGTTCCTAAGTGTTTTCATACTAGCATGGCATAGTCTCCTATGCCATAGCCAAGAGTCATCTGCTATTGTTTTCAGACACAAAGAGTTTGAGGTTTCAATGCAGTTCAAGTCTAACATGTAAACATTGTTTATATGTTTTCCTTCTAACACAAGTGAATCATTTAAACTAATCATGCATTTGTTAGACAGAAATTTTATATCAAAGCCCTTGTCACATAGTTGACTTATACTTAAAAGATTGTGCTTTAAACCATCCACTAAAAGTACATTCTCAATAATTAAATTTTTAGTATTTCCAATGATACCTGAGCCCACCACTTTTCTGGTGGTGTTGTCTCCCAAAGTTACCTTGCCTCCTGACCTGGCCTCCAGTGTCACGAACTGCTTCATGTCTCCAGTCATGTGTCTCGAGCAGCCACTGTCCAGGTACCACATGCTCTCACTAGGTCTTTTGTGAGAGCATCCCTACAATGTCAATCATGGATTAGCTTTGGGAACCCAAGTGAGTTTGGGTTCCACATCATGCTTATGTGAATGAAATGTATGCATGTTATGCTGTGATGAATGCGATTTTGGTCTCCACACTAGATGTGTCCTATAGTGAATTGAGCATGTGCGAGCTATGTGACCTAGCATGCCACAAGAATAACATCTAACACCTGGAAATGGGTTCACTAATCTATGAGGGTGGTAGTGCCTATTTCTGGATTTGGATGATGCATGCCGTGCTAGTTTTGAATGAGATGATTCACATGGTGGAGGCTGATAGAACTCAGCAAACGTGGGGGGTCTTTTATTATTTTCGAATGCATGAAGTTTTTCATTTAAAAAATTGTTCTCATTGTTAAGACTTGCATATTCGAATCTCAATGCATGCTCACTACTACTAAGTTCCCCTGCTAGTTCTTCTAGTTCCTTAAATGCATTCTTTAATTCAACATGTGATGATTTCAAGGTATCGTGTGCAGTGGTTAACTCAATATGCTTCTTGTTTAATGCATCGTATTCATCAAGCAAAGACATATGATCTTTATCTAAGTCAGAAAAATTTTTTACTACACTAGCATGCTCCTTTTGTAAAGTACTAAACTCAGTATTAAGACTAACATGCTTTTTCTTCAACTTTTTATACGAGTCATGGATTTTTTCAGAAATAACAAGCAGTTCATCGTAAGACAGTTCACATACCTCATCTTGATCTGATTGATCAAGATTATCATTAGTCATAAGACACAGATTCGTTACCTCCTCCTCTGCTTCTTCTTCCGATGATTCTGAGGTAGAGTCGGCCCAAAACGCTTTCTGAGTCTTAAATTTGCCCTTCTTGAACTTCGATCTTTCCTCACCCTTCTCCTTGGTTTGATGAGTTTTGATGTTGGGGCAATCAGCTCGGAGATGACCGGGTTTCCTGCACTCAAAGCAAATTGTTTCAGATGCAACCTTAGTATACTTTGAGTTCTTACCTTTGTTCCAATTGCTTTGATGATGGCGCTGCTTTCTTTTCAGAAAATTTTTGTACTGACGAGTCATCAAAGCTATGTCGTCATCTTCCTCCGCTGCTGAGCTGTCACTTTCAGAATTGTTTGCCTTTAAAGCCACTGCTCGCTCCTTTTTCTTTTCACCTGCATCACTTTGTCGTTGACTCACTCCTTGCCCGTAGGCAATGAGTGACCCAAGCAAATTATCAATAGAGTAAACATTCAGGTCTTTTGACTCAGTTATTGCAGTGATTTTAGCATCGTATGAGCTAGGCAAACATCGCAGTATTTTGTTTACTTTTTCCGAGTTAGACAACTCTCTTCCTAAGGCATGCAGTGATGTTACAATCTGGGTAAATCGAGTGTACATGTCAGATATAGTTTCACTAGGTTTCATATGGAATAGTTCATAATCATGTAACTGTATGTTCAACCTAGATTGTTTGACCTCACTAGTTCCTTCGTATGTGATACACAGTTTGTCCCAAATTTGTTTACCAGTAGTACAGGTTGATACTCGCATATAGTCTTCTGATTTTAATGCACAAAAGAAATAATTTAGACATTTAGCATTTAGTTGTGCTAATTCTCTATCCTCAATGCTCCATTCATTAAATAACAGTTCAGTTTTAATTCCATTCAGCATACGAAATGGTGCAGAATAACCTTCTTGGATTAACATCCACATGCGATAGTCTAAAGACTGTAAAAATATAGACATGCGTATTTTCCAAAAATCAAACGGTATGTTGTCAAATAAAGGTGGACGAGTTATGGAATAACCCTCCGCAGTGTTAAGGTTACCAAATTGAGCCATGGATCTTATGTTTCTAGGTTTTCTAAAACACTTTTTTGAAACCCCTCTCTGATACCACTTGAAAGTACAAGATGCGCTAAGAGGGGGGGTGAATTGGTATTTTAAAAATTTGACCCTACACAAGAGTTCTAATTTTTTTTTGTATTTTCAAAATATAATTTAACGACCAATGTGCGGAAGCAAATACAACGATCACAACGATAAAATTGATAGTTCAATTTTGGATTTTACACTACGAGATTTAAATATTAATTTTTCACCAAGCAATTAAAACGCACAAATTTAAAAGCATGAAAAGTAAAGTACGGTAAACAGGAAAAAACACACCAGAGATTTTTTTAGTGATTCGGTCACTTGACCTACGTCCACTCCCCAGAGTCCTCTACTCCGGGATTTGCACTAGTAAAAGTTGACTCTCCTTTTGCCCCCACAGCAAGGCGGAGAAGCCTTTACAATACTCACTTTCACCTCCCTCGGTGCGGCGGAATACCAAACGCTATGTCACCCTCCCGGTGACGGCAGCGGACCTTCTCCTTTTTCTCCCTCCTGGAGATGGCAGAGTACCTTGGCGATTTTGATCTTGAAGTGATTCTTCCCTCGAGAACTTTCTTGAAGCTTTCAAAGCCACAAGAGGAGCAAAGCATGCAGCTAGCTTGGAGCCACCGTGTGATCCCCTCACACTACTTCTCCCTCACGCTCAAGCTCACCTTCACCTTCCTCTCTCAAGCTCTAGAACTCTCCAAAAACTTCTCTCTACCGAATCCCCTTCTTTTTCCTCCAAGCCTCTCACAGCAAAAGGATTGATCAACAACTCTCTAAAGAAAATTTTAAGTTATTTTTATATCAGGCCTCAGAAAACCCTAAAAGTTTCAACTTTTGTGTTTCTGATCGTACAGTACGATTTATAATCGTACAGTACGATCAGTTCAATTACAGCTCCGTCCAGTACGAGTACAGACGAACAGTTATCAAATTTTATTCATATCGTACTGTACGATACGTATATCGTACAGGACGATACTGTTGATTCATACTGTTCGTACAGGATGAACTGTGGGACGATCCTCGGGACGAAAGAATTCATCTCTGTCAGTCGTCCAGCACTCCTTGAATCGTACAGTACGATTAGTGTTTTTCAAGATATCGTCCTGTACGATACGAATATCATCCAGGACGAATAGAACAAAAATTCTTGGGATCGTCTGGTACGATCGATGGGATGAAGAAAATCGTCTCTGTCGGTCGTCCAGCACTCCACCAATCGTATAGTACGATTAGTTCATTTCTTGATATCGTCCTGTACGATATGAATATCGTCCAGGACGATCAGAACAAACAAACTTTGGTTTCGTCTGGTACGATCTTTGGGACGAATGAAATCATCTCTGTTAGTCGTACAGTACGATATAGTATCGTACAGTACGATCAACATATAAATTAGAAACCAACGTTTATTTCCTGATTAGGGAGATAATTTTGGCAAGTTTTAATTAATCGTACTGTACGATCCATATCGTACAGTACGAACAGTTCAGAAAATCAAATTCAAAAACTTACCAAACTTATTCTGGCGGCTAGGGTTTCACAATTTCATATTATCGTACAGTACGATATGTATCGTACAGTACGATAATTTTGTAAACTTAATCATTAGAGAATTAGCCGTTAGCCTGAGTACTTTCAATTAATCGTACAGTACGATCCAAGATCGTACAGTACGATGTAAAAAAAAAATTATCATTTAAAAAAAAAATTTTCTCCCCCTGTGTGTGTGCATGGTTGCTCCTTTCACATGCATGCTTCTGTGGCAGACTCAAAAAAAAATAAAAATAAAGAAATAAAAATTACAGACTCTTCAACATCCTATTCTACCCGGTTTGAGTCTCCAGCAATCTTTAGCAGTGTGCATCTGACCTGAAATGTTAGTGCTCATATACAAAGATTAAACATTTGTAATCTAACGGAAGTCTATATTTACTCAGTAAATATTAGTTTTCACCATCAAAATTAAGTGCTCGGGATCCTGGATTTCAACAGTTACAGTGGGCTCCCTCTTTGCCTTAGTCTAAGAAGAATGGAGTTTGGAAAACGTCTTGGATTTGAAAGAAAGTAAGAAAAAAAATCCCAAGGTAGTCTTCATCACGGAGGCTACAAGCAAAAACAACTTCAACCATACCATATATTGATTCCTTCAATGGAACTTATTGGTCCAAGTAATTGATATTTCCCTGAGTCTAGGGCAAATTATTTGAAGATCACTGCAAGAGGTCTGCTGGTTTAAGTTCCAAAGGAGCGCAAACAAAAAAAAATATTAAAGGGTAACTACGAGATCAATGTTTGTAAGGCCACCTAACAATTGTGACCAAGGGTCACATTCTGGTGAGATGTCCCCTGCCAACCATACCTTACTTGATAAGGGAAAGGCTATTATGTATGAAGAAAGTCCTGACTCTCCATTAATCCATTGGAGGCATCGAAGTTGGACAAAAGAATAATATGAGGCCGATGAGGACTAAAATGAAGAGCACTGGGATGAAAAGGCCTTCCGCGATAATGTGTATTATGATAAGGAGGAACTAATGGCAAAAAAGGACCATATGGATGTGGAAGTGGCCCAAGTGGTCAGCCAGACCTCCGAGCAGCCTAGCTAAAGAATGAAGACTCGCTGGAATGTAGCTATAAATCCCCAAAATAAAGAACAACCACGGGGTATGCAAGATCCAACAATGCCTATAAATATGACACCTCCCCAATCATAAGACATGGAGGAAGAGGAGGCTAGAGAAACTATAAGAAAATTACAACAAGAAATATAATTTCTCCAATGAAGAAAAGATAAGGAGATTGCCCAATTAAATGATCATCTTGATGAGATGATTTTCATGATTAAAGACCAACTTGGGCAACTTGGTGTAGTGGCTATGCTTGGCATAACATAGCCTATAAACCCCCAGAAGAATATGGGTACTTCAGGTATTATAGCCACTCCTCCTAATCCAGATATTCCTAACCAAGGCATAGAGGTACAAGAGACGATGTTGACAATAGTTAAATAAGATGAAATAGTTAGCAAGACCCAGATTGAAGACCTTATCAATCAAGAAGTAAAACTAGTTATCACTGCCGAAACTGTTGAAGCTTAAGTCGGTATAGGCTGCCCATATCCTATTGAATATGACCAGGTGAAATATCCTAAAGGATACGTGGAACTTCAACTCAAGACATTTTTTGGCACAGAGAACCTTAGGCAATATTTAACCCAATTTAAGGCTACCTGTAGTAACACTAGAGGAAATGATGCCTTGTGTTGCACCCATTTTTCAATAGCCTTACTAGCACGACTTTTGAATGGTACGCTGAGTTACCAAATGACTCAATTAAAATATTTATCTAGCTTGGAATAATGTTCGTTAAAAGGTTTGCTGGTGCAACAAAGAAGGTGACTATTGCAGATCTTACCCTTTAAAGAAGAAAAAAGGATGAGTCTGTCACTAAATACATCATGAGATAGCTAAAGTGTGAGCAATAACTAATCAAAAAATATGTTATGGAACTCCTACTAGAGAACATTTATGACCATATGGCCCCCTATATGGCAATAGATACAATCAATACCATCCAAGAATTACTAGATCATGTATCCAAATTTGAAAGGTTACTCAAGCCTAGGGGTATTGGCTTCAACTATAATAATAAGCCTATGGTGAAAGGAAAACAACTTAGAGTTTACGACTTAAGGAGGGATAAAGTAAATATTACATTTACTTCACCTCCTGATAAAAAGAAAAAAGGGGAAATTAATGGGCCTAAAATGATAAAACACATAAAGGCCATACTCTTTTGAGAAAGAACGTACTGGCAAAATTTTTTGACATGCACTCAGGATTGGCCTATAGCTACCAGAGTCTCATCGACTAGAACAGGTTGGCATGATTAATGACTTGAACTACTATCTATACCACTGGGTCATTAGTTACCCATTTGAGGAATTTTTTTGTCTTCAAAGATTGGGTGGAAAGGAGCTACAGGAGTGGAAAACTGACACTATCAGACAGTGTTTTAATTAACCCCAAGTGGGAGAAGGCCAATGTCATTTCTTCCAGCTCATGCCAGGATAATGTAGGAAAGGAACCTCAACAAGATAAATGAGTTTGGGAAACTTACATATCTAAGAAGACAAAGGAAATGATGAAGGACTTATTAGCTATCGAGGGCATTCGTCAAATGAATGCTCTAGAATTAGAAGTGGATCCAAGGCTCCTCCACTTAACTATGTCGGCTGAGGAGGAGCCTACATCTATTAAAAAGAAGTCGTTGAAGTATTACAGAAGCCAAGGAGAAAAGGCTTATGTGTCTAGATCTCGAAGAAGAAAGAAGAAGAGTTCTTTGGGATAGAAGACCAAAATCAAGCGGTATGTTGATTCTATTAATGAATACCAACAACCTCCTAGATGACTTCTATGATTGGAGGACTACATGGCTGACTTATACCTCAATTCAAAATCCATAGAAGAAATAAGTATTATGATGGAAATATTTCAGATTATAAGTCAAAGTGGTAAAAGAAATGCGAGAGGATGAGGTGGACCTCTCAAATCTTGTCTTAAGGAATCATGCCATACGACATCACCGTTAATGGACTCAAATGAAGTACTATATTTTCAGGATGGTAAAAATTAGAGTAAGCCAATCCTTAAGCATAAATGTCCAAAGCTTAGAAGCAACTTGGATTATGAAGAAACTGAAGAGGTTGCGAACATAGAAGACTCCCAAGCTGAAGATGATTCATCTGAAGAACTGATACAAATTTAGCTGAGAAGTGGGAAACAAGTTCTTCCCCCACCTTAGAAGATGGCAAAGGAGAAGGATAAGAATATCTAGCTCAACCAAGTGCTATCCCACAAGATCCACCAAATCCTAAAACTATAAGTGTAAATGTTGATTATAATATCTTGTCCTATCTCCACAAGCTGCCTACACTGCTAAGTTTATATGATGCCCGTGTTATGTCCAAGGATGTTAGGAAAATACTATCAAGCATTTGTAGAATTTTGAACAAATGAGGAGTTCTTTGCGGAGCAAAGCATGAAAAAATCTTTATATACAAAAAAATTCTGCTACTATTACTTTTACAATAATGATCTGCTCCTGGGAATTACATATCTTAATCAACCACTCTATATTATAGTGGAGAGTTATAATGTGGAATTTAACAGAATTTTGATTGATTCAGGTTCCATTATCAAAATAATGAGCCTCATAATGCTCAAAGGATTGGCCCTGAACATTCAAAATCTAACCAAAAGCATAATATTCATGCAAGGGTTTGATGAACATGGGCAAAGCATCTTGGGATCTATAGTCTTACCTCTATGTTTTGAAGAGCAACATACAGAGGCAAGGTTCCATGTAATTAATTCCAATATATCATATAAGGTACCTCTCAGAAGACTATGGCTCCACAAGTATAGTATAGTGCCTTCAACACTTCATTAATATATGAAATACAATCGAGATAATGAAGAACATCGCATTATTATTGACGAATAACCATTCTTGGTGCATGAAGTTAAAATATGTTATGATGATAAGTACTTTATAGCATAAAAATCAAAAGATAGCAATCTTCTGATAATCCAAGTTGCTACACTGGATAGAGGAAAGGCAAAAGATAAAGGAAAGAATAAATTGAAGCAAATTTTCTTATTGCCTCGCATCGGTAGTGATATCAAAGAGGATGATAATATATCTAAAACTTTTAAACCCCTAATAATATGGAAAAGAAAGAGTGAACTATCAACTGACCTTTTTGATTGTAAAGCTAATCATGCAAATAAGGTATGGTATTCAAGCAAATTAAGCATTAAGGAAGAAGTGGAATTCCTATGTCAGCCTAAAGGTACTACGTAATTACAAGAGGAATGGGACCCAAGACCTAGTTCCATATCTAAAAAAGTACAAAAAGTATTAATTTTGATAATAAGGTTATCTGAAGAGTAGATTTTACAAATATCATCAAAATTGTAATTATGCCGGTGTCGCATTCCAAAACATTGACTGCCTTATCGAACACAAATATAACAATGTTAAAGATTTTCTATGTTCATCCAAAAAAAGTCTTAATGAATAATGATCCCTTTTCTATGAATCAAAAGTGATACCGTATTATACGGCTTATTAAATAGAATGGAATGATGAGTGGGAATATGAAGATATGTTAATAATTATACCACAATATCCTTCACCCATTATGAGAAAACTCTTAGGGAGAAATATCTTCTTCGTGCAAAGAACACTATTCCTGCAAGGGTTCAATGAAAAAGGGAAAAGAACCTTGGGATCCATGGTCTTACCTCTAAGCTTTAGAGAGGAACATATAGAGGTAAGTTCCATGTAATTGATTCTAATACATCATACTAGGAACTTCTTAGATGAGCATGGCTCCACAAGTATGTTATCGTACCTTTATCACTTCGTCTATGTATGAATTACAATCGAGATAATGAAGAACATCACATTGATGGTGATGAATAACCATTCTTGATGCATGAAGTCAAAATTTATGATGATGCCAAGTACTTTATAATGTAAAAGGCAAAATATAGAGATCTTTTGAGAATCCAGGACGCTATGATGGATAAAGGAAAGACCAAAAAGATAAAGGAAAGAATATATTGAAGAAAATTTGCTAAGGACCTCACCTCAGTAGTGATACCAAAGAGGATGATGATATATCAACAGCTTGTAAACCCCTAATCATAGGAAAAAGAAAGAGTGAACTATCAGTTTTAAGAGGAATGGTATACATGACAAAATTTTATATTTAAGAAATTACAAAAGTACCAATTTTGATGATAATGGTATATGAAGAGAAGATATCTATAAATATCTTCAAAATAGCACCTATGTCTTCCAACCATTATGAGAAAGCTCATGGAGAGAAATATTTTCTTTATGCAAACAAAAAAAAAGTGCCCCATTATTTCAGGGAACTCTGATATAATAGGCATGTCTAATGGCCTATTAGCAATGGTTTGTCTGTAACATTGGGTCTTAGATATGTTCAATATTCATGTCTCACATGAGTAGCATCCTACCACTATCTTGAGAACCCCCAACATCTGTGTCTTACGTACACAACCTCCTACAGTATTATAGACAAGGGAGAAAGATTATTAGAACCCAAAAATTAAGCTGAAGATTTAATAATAGATCTAAGAGAAGCTCAAAAAGAGTTCGAAGAACATGTTCAAGCTACTATGGATGAACTCAAAAAGATAAATTTGGGTACCGAAGAAGACCCAAAGCCAACCCTTATTAGTGCAAATCTCCTGCACGATAAAACAAAAGAGCTAAAAATACTGTTATTAAATATAAACGCTATTTAACATGGAACTACATCAAAATGCCTAGTTTCTCACCAAAGGTGGTATTGCTTAAGCTCTCCATCAATGCAAAAAAATAACCTATCAAATATGCACCTAGGAGAATACGACTTGAGATTGAATAGCAAGTCATCCCTAAAACTAAAAAGCTAATTAAAGTAGAATTTATCTAGGATGAAGAACATGCTGACTTGATTGCCAACATTGTCCTAGTAAAAAAGAAAAATGGTCAAATTTGTATATGCACTGACTATCGAGACATCAATAAAGCATGTCAGAAGGATGATTTTCCACTTCCTAATGCAAAACTCATAGATGATAATACGCCAAACCACAACATATTCTCATTCATGAATGGATCATTACGTTATAATTAGATTAAAGTGGACCAAAATGATAAAAAGCACACTTTGAAGCTTTATCGGCATATAATATTACAAAGTTATACCATTTTGATTGGAAAATATTGGGGCCACCTATCAAAGGATGATGACTCGCATCTTTGATTATCTTATTCACAAGTATTTTGAATGTTATATAGATGATCTGGTTGTAAAAAATAGAATTCAACGTTAACATGTAAATGATCTCAAAATTATATTCGAAAGGATTCACAAATTCAATTTAAAAATGAATCCACTTAAATTCCCTTTTGTTGTGTCATCCAAAAAATTTCTCAGATTTATTGTATATCATATGGGAATTCAGATTGATCCCAATAAAATTCAAGCAATAGTGAAAATGCCATCTCCAAAAACTCTAAGATAACTTTGTTAATTAAAAAGAAGATTGACATATATCCGAAGATTTATATATAATCTCTCGGGTAGATGCCAACCCTTCGCACGATTGAGAAAAAAAAACTCCTTTTGCGTGGGATAATGCTTATAATGGGGCACGTAATAGCATAAAATAATATCTATTGAATCCTCCAATTCTCATTGCTCCTATTCCGGGTAAACCCCTAATTTTGTATACAACATCTTCAGAGGAATTGCATAGAGCATTTCTGGCACAAGATAATGCCAATGGCAAAGAAAATGTCCTTTACTATAGTAGTTGTCAACTAATAGGGGATGAATCAAATTATTTACCAATTGAAAAGCTGTGTTTAGCATTATTTTTTTGCTTCGCAAAAACTATGACATTGTATGTTATCCCTTAAGATAACAACGATATCTAAGGTGGATTCAATAAATTTTTTAATGACTAGACCCACATTTATGGATCATCTAGCCAGATGAACTATATTTATTATTGCAAATTAATATAACTTATATGCCATCAAAGGCTGTGAAAGGATAGGCGCTAGCAAACTTTCTAGCTGCCTATCCTTTACCATTATGCTTTCCACTTAGTGACGAGTTGCCAGATGACGAGTTACTCGAAGTGGAATAGAAAATACAGTTGTAAGAATGGGAGCTCTATTTTGATGGAGCTTCATTAATAAAATAGCTAGACCACCTAAACTCCTAATAGTTCAGGTGGGCATCAGCCTTATATTTATAACACTACAAGCAAGAATATTTTGATACTCGTATAACTTGATAGAACCTCGTACTAATATTGAAGTTGAATATGAAGCTCTAATAACGGGTCTTGAGTTTGCAATTAATATGAAAATTAAGAAACATCATATATATAGAGATTCTCAACTTATAATTAAGCAAATAGTAGGTGCTTTTAAAATTAATAAGCTCTAGCTAATCTTATATCATGTGTATGCTTTGAAACTCCGAGAAAAAATCCATGAAGTAACCCAACTAAGGTTACACATGGTGAAAATGGTATGGCCGACGTGCTGGCAAAGTTGGCTAAGAAAATGGCAAATTCCCAAGAGGATCCATGCATTCTAACGATCCAGAATAGACATACATTGGCCCCAACATCCTTGTAAGATGATGAAGGAAAGATAACATCAGAGAGCTTGCATATATCAGATGAGAATGATTAGAGGGAACCATCCATTACATATTTCAAAGAAAGTAGGTTACTAGAAGATAAATCCTCTTCACAAATTTTGAGAAGTGCATTAAGATATGCTTACATGAATAACACAGTATATTATAGATATTTAAACTAAATATGGCTATAATTCTGGGTCCTAATGAATCCTAGAAATTCATAAATAAAGTCCACAATGGGTTATGTAGTACGCATCAATCTGGACCAAAAATGAAAATTAAATCAAACACATGGGATATTATTGGAATAACATGGTTAAATATTGTCTTGATTATGCTAAGAAATGCAATCAATGTTAGGTGCATTTTGATGTTATGCATTGACCACCTAACCCGCTATATCCTACAGTAGCATCATGTTCTTTCAAAAGTTAGGGTACTGATATAATTGGTCCTATAGAACCACATTCTTCCTAAGAACATCAGTTTTCATCCTCACTGCCACGAATTACTTCTAAAAATGGGCCGAAGTAATTCCTTTAAGTGAAGTTAAAGTAGACAATCTTATGAAATTTTTTTGAGATAATATTGTTTATCATTTTAAGGTGCCACGTCGAATCATATCGGACAATTGTACCTCCTTTAAAGTGCTAAAATTTATCGATTTATCGAACACCATAAAGTGGACTGGTGTTAATCTTCAATTTACAACCCAAGAGCTAATGATTTGGCTGAAACATTTATTAAAAAATTGGTTAAATTACTCAAGAAAATTCTCTTTAAAAATAAGAGGGAATGACACGATTAATTAACAAAAGCCGTTTGGGCATACCGCGCAACTTATAAGACTATGACATAGGCGACTCCATATTCTTTAGTCTTTGCTACAGTGGAAATATTAACTCTCAAAGTAGAATTACTATCGCTTCATATTGCTACACAATACGGACTCAACCAAGAAGAAAATAATCTTCTATAATTGGAAGAACTTGAAGCTCTAGATGAAATTAGAATTCAAGCTGAAAAAAAAATTTACAAATTTATAAAGCATGAATGACTAGGGCTCACGATCAAATGGTCCATCCTAGCTTTAAAGAAGATGAACTTTTCTTAGTTTGCAAAAGACCTTTAATTCCCCATCGTCACATCGACAATAAATTTGACCCAATATGGGAAGGGACCTTCGTTATCAAAAAGGTATATGAAGAAGGAGCCTACCAACTTATAGACTTATCTGGTTAAAGGTTTATGGCACCAATTAATGGCCAATATCTGAAGAAATACCACACATGATCTCCCAATCTACAGAATGTTATGTTGAAAATTCCTCCTATAATATAGAAGGAAATTTGTACATCTTCTTGTAAGGCAAGAGATAATATTTAATCTCTCCTATAGTAATGGGAGATTACCCACATATATTCATGCAATGTAAGGTCTAAATTTACAGGTTCTCTATAATGCAGGATATAAATTTACATGGTCCCTTTAAAGTAGGAGATAAATTTGATATAATCTTGTAGAGTAAGATATACTTTCATATGTACTCTTTAATAAAGTGAAAGGAAATTATGTGTGAAGATGCTTACATGCTAAATATGCTAGTCATAGCCACATAAAACTTTATGCTTAGAATCCTAAGAGTCAAGCTATTGAAAAGGATAAAAGTCTAAAAATTTAATTCAAAATTGAGAATTCCTCCTTAAAATGAGTAATTGCTGCTCTAATTTCTTAATGCCTTACTAGAAGGGCATGCTCCCTCTATCTTAAAGCTTTGAGCTCAGCTGATGTACTCAGAAGCTCAATATGCTCTTTAGAGATGTTTCACTGATAATGCTGTAAGGCCTATAAACTAAAAATTAGATCAAGGTGAGCACTCCTCATCTTATCCTAGACAGCTCTAGCTTCAGTCTCTAAATCAATAAGAACTATGTAAGATAACTCTTTAATAGTGAAGTGTAATTAAAATAATATAAAATCAATGGTGCGATAGAGGAACTTCCATGTGTATAAAATTCTATCATGAAGATCACAAGATGCAGCAAAGTTTAAGAGTAAATTGTAATTATGTGGAAGCTGAACAAGTCTACTAGAGTGTGAAGGTCCACTCTTAACAACAAAACTCGTAGTGCAGCAAAAACATACTACACTCATCTAGGGAACCATTGACTAAATGAGAGAAAGGCCCAAAATACTGATCTCCACTCAAAATATGAATGCTTCAGACCTAGAACAACTACGGAGTAGTTGTTATTGAAATGAAGAAAAAAATATATAATATAGTATATTAATATAAATAATATAATACTTGAGAAATGAAAGTCCTCTGTAAAGGCAGCAGATTGATGGTCACCTGGGTGAAAAGTAACACCTGATGAGGATCCCCCTGATAAATAACCTGGGACCACCTAAGTCAAGGAAGGATAGGTAATCAACTCCATCATAGTAGCATCAACACTACTCCCGGATAGTACCTGGGTAGAATCACTATGAGTAAGCTGAGCATCTAGTAAAAATCCTAATGACGATTACCGATGATCACCAAAGAGAAATCTGAAAGGGTTGGAGACAAAGCAATCACTTCGAGGAAATTCATTTGGGCTTGGAAGAGTATGTAAACTATCTATGCCAGTTGGCTCCAAAATAGGAGAGCCCAATAAATTAACAGAATGAAAATATCAATCACAGATATTCACCCAAGCAGTTAATATCAGAAAAGTAAAGAGCAGAACAGAATCAGAAAAGCAAACCAGATTTTTTAGTGGTTCGGTCAACTTGACCTACGTCCACTCCCCGGAGCCTCCCCTCCGGGTATTGCACTAAACAAAAAGTGACTCTCCTTTTGCTCCCACAGCAAGGCGGAGAAGCCTGTACAAGAAACCTCCTTTCCACCACCCGGTGAGGCAGAGAACCTAACCTCATTTTTCTTCCACCTGAAGCGGGCAGAGAACCCAACGTCCTTTTGCTTCCTCCTGAAGCAGGCATAGAACCTTGGATCTTCTTGCCGATGATCCTCTCCCAAAGAACACTGACACGATGAAAGACGATGAGCGGAGAAGAAGACTCTGATCCTTGCTTCGAGCAACCTTCGTGAACCCCTCACGAAATCCCCCTCACAAGATCCTTTCTCTCCCTCCCAAACTCTCTCTCTCTAGGGTTTCTCTGGAAAGGAAAGTGGCAAAAGATATTTCTTATTTCAAGAAAAAGTTCTTTTATAGGAGGGCTTAAAATTTTCCCTAAATCTGAACTGGTCGGCCAAGATCATCCTGTACGATCAGTTCAAAATCAGCTGATTCAGCCTGAACGATCTGGCTCTTCTGGACAATCAGTTCAAAAAGTTATTCATATCGTCCCGTACGATTTTGCGATCATCCGGGATGATTAGTATAAATCGAGGAATATCATCCAAAAGACAGTTCGGGTCGTCCAGAGCAGACTATGCTGGATGACCAAAAAATGACTTGATCGTCCAGGACGATAGGGGTATCGTGTTGTACGATTAGTTCAAAAAGTGTCAAAGTCATCCTGAGCACAGTTCAGGTCGTATAACTGAAATGCACTAAACGATCATGATCGTCCGAGACGATCCTGCGATCGTGTCCAGGACGATATGATCGTATTAATCAAATATAAATTGCTTTCCTTAATTACCAAATTAATTTAGACATGATTGTACTGAATCATCCGGGATGATACACATATCGTCCAGGACGATCAGACCAAATATCTAAAAATAAAAACTTGCCTAACTTGATCTGGTGGCTGGGAATTTCTGATTTGAGCATATCGTCCCGTACAATCCAAAGATCGTCCAGGATGATCTGCTTAATCAGACCCTCTTAATTTGGTCGCCCTAATTAGGGTTTCTATTTTTACTTGATCATCCAGGATGATGTGACTATCGTCCAGGACAATCTGAACAAAAATTTGAACAGAAACTCTAATTCACTCAAGCTCTCCCCCTGAGTGTGTGTGTGTAAGGTTACTTAGCTAGGGGATCAGTTACATTATAATTGACTCAAGAAAAAGAAAATAATACACTTAGACACACTTGGACCCGATCTTGAGTTGGCTTGAGTTGCTCGTGATCTTTTGTGCCTGAAACTGGTTAGCCAAGCAAAACACAATAGAGACATGTTTGTCATCATCAAAACCAGATTTACAACAATCTCTCCCTTTTTGATGATGGCAAATATTTATATAGTAGCTTAAAAAATTACTAGAATATCGAAAAATAATTTTTTTCAAATTTTCATTTAATAATCAAACTAATACAAGAAACATAACATATAACAAAAACAGAAACCCCTACAACTGACTCCCCCTTTTGACATCACAAAAAGGAGGAGGGTAAAACAAAACACTGAAATATAAGTACAAAATAGAAAAGAAAGGATGATTAGGTGGATCATCCCGGATGATGTGCAATAAGTGTGATGGACGGGCCGAATTCTAATCGTCCAGCGGCTGACACATGGATCGTCCAAGACGATTAGGTGGATCGTCCAGGACGATGGAAAATAATTGATGCAATCTCAGATGTTTGATCAGATCAGGAAGATATGGATCATATCGTTCAGGACGATGTATGTATCGTCCAGGACGATCACCAATAATTGGCATTTTTCAGTAGCATGATCAGGTGGGGATGATTTTGAATGGATCGTCCAGGACAATTTATGGATCATCCAGGACGATTGACAATAATTGCTGCAATCTTAGCCGTTTGATCAGATCAGGAAGATATGGATCATATCGTCCAAGACAATGTATGTATCATCCAGGACGATGTATGTATCGTCCATGACGATCACCAATAATTGGCATTTTTTAGTAGCATGATCAGGTGGGGATGATTTTGAATGGATCATCCAGGATGATTTATGGATCATCCAGGACGAAGAAGATCATCCAGGACGATCTGTGAATCATCCATGACGATGTGAAGAAAACAGAAAAGGATGGAGGATGGAGATGATAGATCAAGATCTCAAAAAATATAATAAGTAAGATGAAAAAACAAAACAAAAATGAAGAACACTCAAAATGAAAATATAGAAAAAGCAACATACAGTTTTTTTTTTTATCAAGCTGCTCGAGTAAATCAGAATTTTTCCTTAATTTTAGATCCAAAAACCAATAAGAAGACGATTGACAGCGCTGAAATCTCGAAAAGTTGGAAAAATCGACTTTCGTAACTCCCTCCTCGGGCACCTTATCGATGCAAATCTCTTTCAAACCAAAAATCCAATTCAGAAGAAAAAAAATTAGATTCGAAAGGAGATCCTTTTAAGCCTCGTTCCAGAAAAATATTTGATATAAAAGTGTTATAAAGTAATAAATCAGAAATCAAGATTTTCAAACACAAGCTTTTGAAAATATTAAGTGGCGCACGAATTTTTCTAAGACATTTAACGATCGGAAAGGAAAGAAAGCTTGGTTGGGCTCATTTTGTGCCTCTTTTTCAATTTATTTGGTGCTTTATGCATCTTTTCATTTTTGATACACTTTGTGTATCTTTTAGTTGGCGACATTTCGCATCTTTTCAGCTTTGGGCTCATTTTATGCCTCTTTTTCAATTAATTTGGCGCACTGCGCATCTTTTATAAGCTTTCTTCTATTCATAATCGTTAGAGAGTCTCAGCTGTGAAATTATCTTCCAAATATAGGAGACACCTCCATAATAAGGAAGAGTAATTCACAAAATAAAAGCCATATGTCGTACGATAAGTGCAATCACTTGGTTTAGAAAATTATAACAATGAGTCAAGACTTTGAAAACACTATTCATATGAGGTAGATTACTGTATGAAGATAAAATAAATCTCTATTTTAAAAACTAATATTTTAATTTTGAAGAAGATTTTTATCCAAAAGAAATAATACACCAGTAAAGGAGTTAGAGGAAGAGAAACAATCATCAATGTTTCTTCCCTTTAACAGATTCAGTGGAATCAATCACTACTTACCAGCTTCCAAATAAAAACAAGGAAAAACTCTTAATCAGAAATTTAGTTTAGCAGAAGTAGTGAGCAGTGATCAGATTTTGAAAAAACATAAAATAGTAAGTGCAAGAGATGAACCAATGAATAAAAACATATAAAAAATCATATCAAAGTAAATACTCAAATCAAACTAACAACAAGGCTAACACAGAAATCAACAAAAGAAATAAAACCAACTGAAAGCAAATAATCAAATCAAAAACAAAAACTAACTAATAGAAAATAGAATAATAATCAGAATAATTAGAAATCAGCAGTCATCAGAATCAAGCATTTATATCAATCACTCTTAATCTGGTTCTTAAAATGTTGAATGAGTCAAAGGCCAGTGGTTTAGTGAATATGTCAGCCAGCTGATTTTCTGTTGCTACATGATGTAGCTCAATGTCCTCTTTTGTAACATGGTCCCTAATGAAGTGATGCCTTATATCAATGTGTTTGGTCCTAGAATGTTGGATTGGATTCTTAGAGATGCAGATGACACTAGTATTATCACACAGAATAAAAATTTTGCCAACAGGTAAACCTAAATCTAAAACTTATTGCTTTAACCATAGAACTTGGGCCACATAACTTCCTAAGGCAATGTACTCATCTTTAGCAGTGGAAAGTGCAACTGAGTTCTGTTTTCTACTAGACCAGGAGACTAGATGAAAGTTCGATAGGGATGTTAAGCCCTAGTGAACAAGTCCCGAGGCTAACCAAGAGGGGGGTGAATTGGTTATTTAAAAATTTCACGACAATAATGAAAAATCTTTTTGATACTTAGCAGTGGAAACAATTAAACAAGAACGAAAAGATCAATCTCAGATATTCACCCACGCAGTTAATATCAAAAAGTAAAGTGCAGAACTGAATCAGAAAAGCAAACCAGATTTTATAGTAGTTCGATCAACTTGACCTATGTCCACTCGCCGGAGCCTCCCCTCCGGGTATTGCACTAAAAAAAGTGTCTCTCCTTTTGCTTCCACAGCAAGGAGGAGAAGCCTGTACAAGACCTCCTTTTCACCACACGGTGAGGCAGGGAACCCGACCACATATTTCTTCCTCCTGAAGCAGGCAGAGAACCTTCAAACTCCTTTTGCTTCCACCTGAAGCGGGCAGAGAACCCTGAATCTTTTTGGGAACGATCCTCCCACGACGAACACCAACTAGACGAAAGACGACAAGCGGAGAAGACGGCTCTGATCCTTGCTTGGATCAACCTTAGTGAATCCCTCACTAACTCCCCCTCACAAGATCTTCTCTCTCTCCCAAACTCTCTCTCTCTAGGGTTTCTCAGGAAAGGAAGGTGGCAAAAGATTTTTCTTGTTTCAAGAAAAATTGCTTTTAAAGGAGGGCTTAAAATTTTCCCTAAATCTCAACTAGTCGGCCAAGATCATCCAGGACGATCGGTAGATCATCCTATATGATCAGTTCAAATTCAGCTGATTTAGCCTAGACGATCTAGCTCTTCTGGACGATCAGTAGAAAAAATTATTCATATCGTCCCGTACGATCCTGTGATCGTCCAGGATGATTAGTGCAAATCGAGGAATATCGTCCAGAAGACAGTTCGGGTCGTCCAGAGAAACCTGTGCTGGAGGACCAAAAAATAACTTGATCGTCCAGGACGATAAGGACATCGTCCTGTACGATTAGTTCAAAAAGTGCCCAAATCGTCCTGAACACAGTTCGGGACGTACAGCTGAAATACACTAGACGATCATGATTGTCCGGGATGATTCTGCGATCGTCCAGGATGATATGATCGTATCAATTAAATATTAATTACTTTCCTTAATTACCAGACTAATTTAGGCATGATTGTACTGAATCGTCCAGGACGATACACGTAACGTCCGGGATGATCAGATCAAATAACTTAAAATAAAAACTTGCCTAACTTGATGTGGCAGCTGAGAATTTCTGATTTGGGCATAGCTTATCGTACAATCCAAAGATCGCCCAGGACGATCTGCTTAATCAGACCCTCTTAACTTAGTCACCCTAATTAGGGTTTCTATTTTTACTTGATCGTCCAGGACGATGTGAATATCATCCACGACGATCTGAACAAAAAATGAACAGAACCTCTAATTCACGCAAGCTCTCCCCCTGAGTGTGTGTGTGTAAGGTTACTTAGGTAGGGGATCAGTTACATTACAATTAACTCAATAAAAAGAAAAATCATACATTGGACACACTTGGACCCGATCTTTAGTTGGCTTGAGTGGCTCGTGATCTTTTGTGCCTGAAATGGGTTAGCCAAGCAAAACACACTGGAAACATGTTTGTCATCATCAAAATCAGATTTGCAATAAACTCTCCCTTTTTGATGATGGCAAACATTTGTACAGTAGTTTGAAAATAAAAAATAAAAAATAACTAGGAGATCAAAACACAAATATTTTTTCAAATTTTTATTTAACAACTAAATTAATACAGGACACATAACTCATAACAAAAATAGAAATGACTACAACTGACTCCCCCTTTTGACATCACAAAAAGGAGGAGGGTAAACAAAAAACTAAAAACATCAGGATAGAATAGAAAAGAAAACAACTACAAAATAGAAAACTAGAACAGAAGCGAATCCTGATCGGAAGAAGGAGGTATGGATGATGAAGATGACCGACCACGATCCCAAAAACACAACCATGAAATCAAAATAAAACAAAAACGAATAAAACTCACAGTAAAAATACATAAAAGCAATGTTTTTTTTTCTTTGATCAAGCTGCTTGAGTAAATCAGAATTTTTTCTTGATTTTAAAAACCAATAAGAAGACGATTGACAGTGTTGAAATCTAGAAAAGGTTGGAAAAATTAACTTTCGTAACTCTGATCTCGGGCACCTTATCGATGCAAACCTCTTTCAAAAAAAAATCCAATTCAGAAGAAAAGATATTAGATTTGAAAAGAGATCCTTTCAAGCCTCGTTCCAGAAAAATATCTGATATAATAGTGTTACAAAGTAAAAAATCAGAAATCAGAATTTTTAAACTCAAGCTTTTGAAAATATTAAGTGACGCACGAATTTTTCTAAGACATTTAACAATCTGAAAGGGAAGAAAGCTTGGTTTGGGCTCATTTTGTGCCTCTTTTTCAAATTGGTTGGCGCTTTGCGCATCTTTTTATTTTTGATACACTTTATGTATCCAATTTGGCAATTTCGTATCTTTTCAGTTTTTGGACTCATTTTATGCCTCTTTTTCAATTTATTTGGCGCACTGCGCATCTTTTGTAAGCTTTCTCCTTTTCATAATCATTAAAGGGTCACAGCTGTGAACTTATCTTCCAGACATAGGAGATGACTCTCCACAGTCAAGAAGAATGATTCATAAAACAAAAGCCATACATCATATGATAAATGCAATCACTTGGTTTAGAAAATCAAACTAATGACTCAAGACTTTGAAAAATGCTATTGATATGAGGTAGATTATTGTAGGAAGATAAAATAATCTCTATTTCAAAAACTAACATTTTAATTTTGAAGAGGATTTTTATCCAAAAGAAACTATACACCAGTAAAGGAGTTAGAGGAAGAGAAACAATCATCAATGTTTCTTCCCTTTAACAGATTCAGTGGAATCAATCACTACTTACCAGCTTCCAAATCAAAATAAGGTAAAACTTCTAGTCAGAAATTCAGATTATCAGAAATAGTGAGCGGTGATCAGATTTTGAAAAGCATAAAACAGTAAGTGCAAGATATGAACCAGTGAATAAAAAGCAGGTAGAAAATTACATCAAAGTAAATACTCAAATTAGACTAACAGTAGGCTAAAAATAAAAATCAGCAGAAGAAAAAAAATCATCTAAAAGCAAATAATCAAACCAAAAACCAACTAATAGAAAATAGAATACCAATCAGAACAAACAGAAATCAACATTCATCAAAATCAAGCATTTATATCAATCACTCCTAATCTGGTTCTCAAAATACTGAATGAGTCAAAGGCCAGTGGTTTAATGAATATGTCAGCCAGCTGATTTTCAGTTGCTATATGATGTAGCTCAATGTCCCCTTTTGTAACATGGTCCCTAATGAAGTGATGCCTTATATCAATGTGTTTGGTCCTAGAATGTTGGATTTGATTCTTATAGATACATATGGTACTAGTATTATCACACAAAATAGAAATTGTGCCAACAGGTACCCCTAAATCCAAAACTTGTTGCTTCAACCAAAGAACTTGGGCCACACAACTCCCTAAGGCAATGTACTCAGCTTCAGTAGTGGAAAGTGCAACTGAGTTCTGTTTTCTACTGGACCAGGAGACTAATAACTGTCCTATGAATTGACAAGTCCCAGAAGTGCTCTTTCCATCCACCCTACACTCCGTAAATTCAGAATCAGAATATCCAATGATCTCAAAAGAGGTGCTGTGCCTAGGGTACCAGATTCCTAGGTTTGGGGTCCCTAAAAGATATCTAAGAATTCTCTTAACAACAGTCAGGTGGGACTCTTTAGGATCAGCCTGAAACCTAGCACAAAGACAGACACTAAACATGATATCAGGTCGGCTAGCAGTCAGGTAAAGCAGTGATCCTATTATCCCTCTATACTTCTTTTGATCAACAGATTTTCCACTTAAATCCTTATCTAACTGAACTGAGGAGGTCATGGGAGTATTGATTGGCTTGGCTTTGTCCATTTCATATTTCTTCAAAACGTTCTTAGTGTATTTAGATTGATTGAGAAAGGTTCCATCATCTGTTTGCCTTATGCTAAACCCCAAAAAAGTAGGACAATTCTCCTATCATACTCATCTCAAACTCCTTACTCATTATTTTAGAGAACTCATCACATAAATATTTATCAGAAGATCCAAAGATGATATCATCAACATAAATCTGGATAATGAGTAAGTCATCCCCTATTCTTCTCAAAAAAATGGTGGTGTCTACGCTCCCCTTAACAAACTCTCTTTCTAAGAGGAATGTGCTAAGCCTCTCATACCAAGCTCTAGGTGCCTGTTTCAATCCATATAAGGCCTTTTTTAATTTGAAAATATGATTTGGATATTGGGAACTCTCAAAACCTGGGGGTTGTTCTATAAAAATATCCTCTTTTATTACCCCATTTAAAAAGGCACTCTTGACATCCATTTGAAACATCTTAAATCCCTTATAACAGGTAAAGGCTAGTAGCACTCTAATGGCTTCCAATCTAGCTACAGGGGCAAAAGTCTCCTCAAAATCAATCCCTTCTATCTGATTATACCCCTTAGCCACCAATCTTGCCTTATTTCTCACCACCACACCAGAATCATTCATCTTATTCTTAAAGACCCACTTGGTTCCCACAATACTTTGATTTCTAGGTCTTTCTACTAACTCTCAAATATCATTCCTTACAAATTGATTCAATTCTTCCTATATAGCTAAAATCCAGAACTCATCCGATAAGGCTTGATTGATGTTGGTGGGTTCAGTCATTGAGATAAAGGCAGAATGGTTTACTTCCTTCCTAAGTCCATGCCTAGTCCTAAAACCTTCAGAAGGGTCTCCTAAGATCAGTTCTTTAGGATGACTTGAAGAATATCTCCAATCTCTAGGAAAAGTGGTTTGAGGTTCTACCCTTTCCTCCAGATTTGTATTTCTAACTCCTTGGGTAACCTCAACAATCTCTTCATCTTCTACTTCAAATCTAGACTCCTTAGGATCAGATTCATCAAACACTACATGGGTTGTTTCTTCCACCACCAAAGTCCTCTTATTGAACACCCTAAAGGATTTCCCCACACTTGAATATCCTAAGAACACTCCTTCATCAGATTTGGGGTCAAATTTTCCTAAGGGTGATTTCCCGTTGTTCAGAATGAAAACCTTACAGCCAAACACATTGAGGTGGGACAAATTTGGAGTTCTACCCTTAATGATCTCATAAGGTGTCCTGTTCAATTTGACTCTCACATTCACCCTATTCAGCACATAACAGGCAGTGTTCACTGCTTCAGCCCAAAGGTATTTTGGAAGTGAATACTCGGTAAGCATGGCTCTAGCGGCTTCCACTAAGATCCGGTTCTTCCTTTCAGCTATCCTGTTCTGCTAAGGGGTCCTAGGAGCTGAACAATTGTGACTAATCCCTTGATCCTCACAAAAACTTCTAAATCTTTCATTTTCAAACTCTCCTCCGTGATCACTATGGATGGTAATAATCTCATATCCTAACTTCTTCTGAATCCAAGTAGAGAAAGATCTAAACTCATCAAATTACTCAGATTTATGTGACAAAAATTTTACCCAAGTGATCTTGAATAATCATCTACAATCACAAACCCATAGACTCTCCCCCCTAAGCTGGCAGTGCTAATGGGTCCAAAGAGGTCCATGTGAAGAACTTCTTGAGGTCCAGAGGTGCTAATATCCTTAACAGAGTGAAAGGAGGACTGGACTTGCTTCCCTAACTGACAGGCATCACACAGGTGATCCTTAGTGAACTTAAGCTTGGGCACACCTCTAACTAAGTCCTTTTGGGTGACTCTCCTAAGGGTTTTCATACTGGCATGACATAATCTCCTATGCCATAACTAAGACTCATCAGCAGCAGTTTTTAAGCAAATTAAATTATCAGATTTAATGCAACTTAGATCCAGCTTGTAGACCTTGTTGATCCTTTGCCCCTGCAAAACAACTTCATCATTTAAGCTTAAAATGCAGCCAGTGGGCAGGAATTTGATGATGTATCCCTTGTCACAAAGTTGACTGATGCTCAGCAAGTTGTGTTTCAGTCCATCTACAAGCAAAACATTATCAATCATAAAATTCTTTGAATCACCAATTATACCTGAGCCTACCACCTTTCTGGTGGTGTTATCTCTAAGTGTAACCTTTCCTCCAGCTCTTGCCTCCAGCGAAATGAATTGATTTACATCTCTAGTCATGTGTCTAGAACATCCGCTGTCCAGGTACCACATGCTCTCACGAGGTCTTGTGTGAGAGTATGCCTATAAAAATATCAAACGTCAGTCTTAGGAACCCAAACAGGTTTGGGTTCCTTCTTATGAAAAGAAGAATGCAATGCATGCGTGCTGTGCTGTGAAACAGGCAGTTTGGGTTTCCACACCCAATGTGTACTACGGTGAACAGTGCAGGTGCGGGAAATGTGTACTAACATGCCACATAAAAAACATCTAACACCAGGAAAAGGATTAACTAAACGTCGTGAGTGATAGTGCCTCTTCCTAGAAGTGTATGAAACATGCTTTGACGAATTTCTAATATATTTTTCAAAAGGTTGCGGTGCATAAAACTGTTCAAAAGTAGGTGGTTTTTTATTCTTTTCAAAAGCAGCAATTTTCACTCTTAAAAATTCATTCTCTTTGTTAAGACTAGCAATCTCAAAAGTTCTTGCACTTTCATTACTTTCTAATTCACTTGCCATATCATTCAATTTCTTAAAATCAGCTTCTAATTCAACATGCGATGTTTTTAATGCATCATGCTCAATAATTAAATCAGAATGCTTTCTATTCAATTCATCAAACTCATCAAGTAAAGAAATGTGATTGCTATCAATAGTTGAATGATCTTTAATCAAAATATCATACTCTTTTTGCAAAGTCAAATAATCCAGTTTTAAGCTAGCATGGGTTTTCTTAAGCTTCCTATACGATGAATGAATTTTTTCAGATACTTCAAGTAATTGATCGTAAGTAAGCTCACATACCTCTTCCTGGTCTGACTGACCCGGGTGATCATCAGCCATCAGACATAAATTTGTTTCCTCCTCTTCAACTTCAGTCTCAGAAGAGTCGGATGCAGAGTCTGCCCAGAACACCTTTTATATCCACTTCTTGTCCTTTCTGAACTTTGGTTTCTCCTCACCCTTCTCCTTGCTTGGGTGAGCATTGAGTGTAGGACAATCCGCCTTTATGTGTCCAGGCTTCCTGCATTTAAAACAAACAGATTCAGATGAACCTTTAAAATTTCTACTGGTCTTACCTTTGTTCCACTTTTGAAAGTTCTTATTCTTCTTTCTTAGAAAGCTCTTAAATTGCCTTGTGATTAAGGCAACATCATCGCTATCAGACCTGAAAGTGCTAGCATCTGAATCTTTGGCCTTTAGCGCCACTGTCTTCTCTTTCTTTCGTTCACCTGCATCAAGTTGTCTTTGGTTCACCCCTTGCTCGTAAGCAATGAGTGATCTAAGTAAGCTGTCAATAGAGTAAGTATTTAAATCTATAGATTTTATGATCGCAGTAATCTTAGCATCATATGAAGAAGGCAAACATCTAAGAATTTTATTCACTCTTTCGTAATTAGTTAGTTCTCTTCCTAGAGCATGCAAAGAGGTAACGATTTGAGTGAACCTTGTGTATATTTCTGAAATCGTCTCACTAGGTTTCATGCAAAAAAGTTTGTAATTATGTAACAAGATGTTTAACCTAGACTGTTTGACTTCTGTTGTACCTTCATATGTTATACATAATCTATCCCAGATTTCTTTACCCGTTGTACAAGTGGAAACACGTATATAGTCTTTAGATTTTAAAGCTCAAAAGAAACAGTTCAAATATTTGGCATTTAATTGTGCTAAATAACGATCATCAAAAGTCCAATCAGCAAAGGGCAATTCAGTTTTCACATTATTAATCAATCTAAAAGGTGGTTCGTATCCATCCTTAACTAGCATCCACATATGATAATCGATTGATTGAAGAAAAGTAGACATGCGTGTTTTTTAAAAATCAAAAGGAATATTATCAAACAATAGTGGTCTTGTAATATAATAACCTTCAGTAGTATTACGATTGTTATAGTTAGCCATTGATCAAATTCAAAAGTTTTCAAACTTAAATTTTGAATCCCACTCAGATACCACTTGAAAGTTCGATAGGGATGTTAAGCCATAGTGAACTAGTCCCGAGGCTAATCAAGAGGGGGGGTGAATTGATTATTTAAAAATTTCACGAGGAACAAAAAAAATCTTTTCGATACTTAGCAGCGGAAACAAGTAAACAAGAACGAAAAGATCAATCACAGATATTCACCCAAGCAGTTAATATCAGAAAAGTAAAGTGCAGAACAGAATCAGAAAAGCAAACCAAATTTTTTAGTGGTTCGGTCAACTTGACCGACATCCACTCCCTGGAGCCTCCCCTCCGGGTATTGCACTAAACAAAAAGTGACTCTCCTTTTTCTCCCACAGCAAGGCGGAGAAGCCTGTATAAGAAACCTCCTTTCCACCACCCAATGAGGTAGAGAACCTAACCTCGTTTTGCTTCCACCTGAAGCGGGCAGAGAACCCAACATCCTTTTGCTCCCTCCTAAAGCAGGAAGAGAACCTTAGATCTTTTTGCCGACGATCCTCTCCCAAAGAACACCGACATGATGAAAGACGACGAGCGGAGAAGAAGACTCTGATCCTTGCTTGGAGCAACCTTCGTGAACCCCTCACGAACTCCCCCTCACAAGATCCTCTCTCTCTCTCCCAAACTCTCTCTCTCTCTAGGGTTTCTCTGGAAAGGAAAGTGGCAAAAGATATTTCTTGTTTCAAGAAAAAGTTCTTTTATAGGAGGGCTTAAAATTTTCCCTAGATTTCAACTGATCGGCCAAGATCGTCCAGGATGATCGCTACATCATCCTGTACGATCAGTTCAAAATCAGCTGATTCAGCCAAGATAATCTGGCTCTTCTGGACGATCAGTTCAAAAAGTTGTTCATATCGTCCCGTACGATTTTGCGATCATCCGGGACGATTAGTGTAAATCGAGGAATATCGTCCAGAAGACAGTTCGGGTCGTCTAGAGAAGACTGTGCTGGACGACCAAAAAATGACTTGATCATCCAGGATGATAGGGGTATCGTCCTGCATGATTAGTTCAAAAAGTGCCAAAATCATCCTGAGCACAGTTCGGGTCATACAGTAGAAATGCACTAAACGATCATGATCGTCCAGGACGATATGATTGTATCAATCAAATATAAATTGCTTTCCTTAATTACTAGATTAATTTAGGCATGATTGTACTGAATCATCCGGGACGATACACGTATCATCCGGGACGATCAGACCAAATATCTAAAAATAAAAACTTGACTAACTTGATCTGGCGGCTGAGAATTTTTGATTTGAGCATATCGTCCGGTACGATCCAAAGATCGTCCAGGACGATCTGCTTAATCAGACCCTCTTAACTTGGTCTCCATAATTAGGAATTCTATTTTTACTTGATCGTCCAGGACGATGTGACTATCGTCCAAGACGATCTGAATAAATATTTGAACAGAAATTTTAATTCACTCAAGCTCTCCCCCTGAGTGTGTGTGTGTGTGCAAGGTTACTTAGCTAGGGGATCAGTTGCATTACAATTGACTCAAGAAAAAGAAAATAATACACTTAGACACACTTAGACCCGATCTTGAGTTGGCTTGAGTTGCTCGTGATCTTTTGTGCCTGAAATGGGTTAGCCAAGCAAAACACAATAGAGACATGTTTGTCATCATCAAAACATGATTTGTAACAATTTTCACCATGTATAACCTTTGTTTGGATTACTTCAAAGATTTGTCCTAGGAGTTTCAAAGCATACTCATGAAATGAGATTAGCTCAGGCTTATTAATTTTAAAAATTACTTTATCCTATGACATGCCTTTTAACAAGCATCATCTCAAATGAAAGGAATATTTTCTTCTCAATCATGTGAAGGGTTAGCATCTACCCGAGAGATTAAGTATAAATCTTTAGATATTTGCCAATATTCCTTGTAATGAATGAAGTTATCTTAGAGTTTTTGGAGGTGACATTTCTACTATTGCTTCAATTTTATATGGATTAATTTTGTATCCCGTATGGCATAAAATAAATCTCAGAAATTTTTTGGATGACACACAAAAAGTGCAATTAAGTGGATTCATCTTTTCAATTGAATTTGTGAATCTTTACAAATACAATTTTGAGATTATTTACATGTTAATATTAAATTCTATTTTTACAGCTAGATCATCAACATACATTCTTTATGCTTGTGAATAAGGCCATTAAAGATACAGGTCATCATTCTTTGATAGGTGGCCCTGGCATTTTTCAATCCAAATGGTATAACTTTGTAATAGTATATGTCAATCTCAAAACACATTCGCAAGGTACATGTCTGATAAGCTAGATTTTGGCATTGATGGAGAGCTTAAGCACTGCCACCTCTAGTGATAAATCAGGCATTTTGGGGTAGTTTCATAGGAAATAGTCTTTATATTTAAGAAATAGCATTTTTAGCTCTTCTAATTTATCGTGCGGGAGATTTGCATTAATAAGGGTTGGCTTTGGCTCTTCTTTGGTTCCCAAATTTATCACTTTTAGTTTATCCATAGTAGCTTGAACGCCTTCTTATAACTCTTTTGGAGGTTCTTTTTGATCTACCATTAGATCTTTAGCTAGATTTTTGGGTTTTTATAATCCTTCCTCCTTTTCTGTAATGATGTAGGAGGTTGCATACGTGAGACAATCCTATAAGGCTACTGATGAATAGGTACAATAATAAGGCATCCTTTCCTCCGATGTTACCGTAGGTAGCCTTAAATTAGGCTAAATGTTTCCTAGGGTTCTCTATGCTAGAAAATGTCTTGAATTAAAGTATCACGTATCTTTTAGGATATTTAAACTTGTCATACTCAATAGGAAATGGGAGGCTTGTACTAACTAAAGCTTCAACAGTGATAACTAGTCTCACTTTTTGATTGATAATGTCTTAAATCTGAGTCTTGCTAACTATTTCATCTTCTTTGACCATTGTCAACATTAGCTCTTATACCTCTATCCCTTGGTTAGGAATATCTTGATTAGGAGGAGAAGCTCAATACTTGAAGCACCCACATTCTCTTGGTGGTTTACAGGTTGTGTTCTGCCAGGCACAACTGCTAGACTAAGTTCTTCAAGTAGTTATTTTATCATGAATTTCATCTTATCAAGACAAACATTTAATTGTGTAATCTCCTAGACTTTTCCCTGTTGGAGAGATTGCATTTCTTGTTGGAATTTTCTTACAGTTTTGGTAGCCTCCTCTTCCTCCACATCTTCTGATTGGGTCCGGCCCTTGTATACCCCACAGTTGTTCTTCATTTTTGGAATTTGCAGCTGCATTTTGTTGAGTTAGTATTCTTTAGGTAGTCTGCTTGAAGGTGTAGCTGACCACTTGAACCACTTCCATGTCCATATAGTCTTTTTTTTTTCATTTCTTCCTCTTTTCCATAATACCGATTGTTGGGGAAGGCTTTTTCATCCCAGCATTCTTCATTGTAGTTCTCGTCAGCCTCATATTCTTCTTCTGGCCATCTTCAATGTCTCCAAAGGATTATTAGAGAGTCAAGACTTTCTTCGTGCATAATAGCCTTGTCATGTAAGGTAGGATTGGTGGGGGACTTCTCGTTAGAATAAGACCCTTGGTCATAATTATTGGGCTGCCTTACATGCTTCTCTTTTGTAGTCAACCATTAAAATATTTGTTTATTTGGGCTCCTTTGGAACCCAAACCTACTAGCCTCTAGAAATTATGTTCGAATAATTTATGCTAGACTCAAAGAAATATCAATTACTTGGATTGATAAGTTCCTTTGAAGGAATCAACTTATGGTATGGTCAAAGTGGTGTTTGCTTGTAGACTTCTTGATGAAGACTACTATGGGATTTTCCCTCTTGCTTCCTTTCAAATCCTAGATGTTGTCCAGACTCTATTCTTCTCAGATTAGGGCAATGACAAAGGCCTCAATATTTTCTTGAATAAGATTTCCTTAAAACATTCTTTTTTCTAAGAATATCTTGAAATTGAAATAGCATCTTCGTTCAGCAACTTCAATCCTTATTAGTTTCTTGTTTGTCACAGCCTTGAGTAGCTTGTAAAGATGAGACGAGGATGATTGTTTCTTCTTCGGGGGCGATAGCTAGCTAAAAGTCTCTCAGAAAGACTTCTTCAGGTCGCCTCTAACGTTATTGTGCTTTACCCATCATAATGGTTCAAAATCATTATTGATGGGTATATTCACATCTGGTTGAGGTAGTGGCTACTGACATGGGCTAGGTTTATTTATCCACCCAAGCACTATAAGTGGAGCATAAGCTTTTCTCTTGGTCTTCCCTGATAGTTTGGTGCTAGAAGTGGAAGCTTCAAGAACTAAAATAGACTTCTCAGGAACCTCAGCTTTATTCCTCTTTCGATTGGCCATACTAATACCAATTAATTTCAAATTAGGCTTAGGAGCCTTTCATTCGGCCAATGGGAATACTTTGGTGCTGACATTGGTAGTCCTAGTATTAGGCTTCTTATTAAGAATAGCAGAGTTGTTCACATTATGACCAGCCAGGTTAGTAGCATTTTGCTTCTATTTAGGCTTATAAGTCTTCTTCTTGGCTAGAGGAATTATGGGAGGCATGATTGAAAATTTAGAGAACATTAAAGGCCTCGGTATAGCAGTGTTCTCAGTCAGCACCTTCCTAGCCTATATAGTCTTGTTATGAAGGAAGTTAAGTACTTCAGAAACATTTTCGAATTGTAACATTACTCCAATACAACAGTCTAAATCACAATCTGGGGAAATTAGACTCATGATCCTTCACCGAAATTAATGGTCATTAAACTATTAACAGGTGAAATGTTCCAATAATCTGTAATAGAACTTTTAGGGATTAGAGTCAAATTTATTTCCATTGCACAAGAAAATAAGACTTCATAAAAAAGCTACTACCTAGGAGCGATGCTAATGATACAATGATGGAGCTGGTTACTCATCCTTCCTCGACCCATCAACATTATAGCATCATTCGCATCGCTCCTAAATAGTAGATTTTTCATAAAATCTTATTTTCTTCTGCAATAGAAATCAGTTTGACTCTAATCCTTGTAAGTTATATTGTAGGTTACTGAAACATGTCACCTATCTATAGTATAATGACCATAAAACTCGGGAAAGGATTACAAGTCCAATTTCCCCAGACTTTGATTGAGACAGTTCGTACTTGCATAATGTTATAATTCAGAAATGTTTCTAAATTATTTAACTTCCTTCTTGATGGGATTGTATCAACTAGGAAGGTGTTTACTAAGAATACCACTGTACTAAGGCCTTCCGTGTTTTCTAGACTTTCAATCATGCCTTTTGTAATTCTTTCAGTCAAGAAGAAGGCTTATAAGTGTAACCCCAAGCAAATTACTTATGACCTGGCTGTCCATAATAGGAACAAATCTGCTAATCACTATGAGAGGCCTAATACTAGGGTTGCTAACGTCAGCCCCAAAATGTTCCCGTTGGCCAAACAAAAGGCCCCTGAGCTTAAGTTGAAATCAAATGTTATTGATATGGATAACCGGAAGAGGAATGAAGTTGAGGTTTCTTAGAAGACTATTTTTGTTCCTAGGAGGAATGATGCTGAAGCTTCCACTTTTGGTATCAAACTATCAAGGAATGCTAAGAGAAAAGCTAATGCTTGACTTAGAGTGAATGGGTGGACAAATATACCCACTGCAAGTTAGGAGCCACTATGTCAACCAGAGGTGAATATACCCATCAACAAAGGTTTTGACCATTAAGATGGGTAAAGCATAATACATAGAAGCAACCTAAATAATTCTTTTTGGGGGACTTCTAGCCAGTTGTCACCACCGCAGAAGATAGAATCGGCCTCCTCCTATTTTCACAAGCTACTAGAGGCTGTGGAGAATGGGAAACTGATAAAGAGTTGGATGAAGTTATTGAATGAAGATGTCATTTCAATTTTAAGAGATTCTTAGAAGAAGGAGGTTTCAAAGAAACCTTATCAAGGAATTGACAATGGGAAAAAGACCAGGATATTGCCCAATTAAATGATCATCTTGATGAGATGAATTTCAAGATAAAAGAACTACTTGGGCAAGATGGTCTAGCAGCTGTGCTTAGCATAAATAGGTATTAGAGCCGCTCCTCCTGATACATATATTCCAAACCAAGGGATAGAGGTACAAGTGCCGATGATGACAAAGGTAAAAGAAGATAAAAAGTCAGCAAGACCCAGATTGAAGACCTTATCAATCAAAAAATGAAATTAGTTATCACTGCCAAAACTTCTAAAGCTTTAGTGGGTCCAGGTCACCTGTATCCTATTGAATATGACCAAGCGAAATTTCCTAAAGGATATGTGGTACTTCAATTAAAGAAATTTTCTGGCACAGAGAACCCTATGCAACTTTAAGACTACCTACGGTAACATTAGAGGAAATAACACCTTATTACTACACCTATTTTTTAGCAGCTTTACAGGCACGGCTTTTGAATGGTACACTAAGTTACCAAATGACACGATTAAAACATTCATCGAGCTTCAAACAATGTTCGTTAAAAGGTTCACTGGTGCAACCAAAAAGGTGACTATTATAGATCTTGCCCTTCAGAGAAAAAAAAAAGGATGAGTATGTCAGTAAATACAGCATGAGATGGAGGAACATTAGCTAAAGTGTGAGCAATAACAAACCAAAAAATATGCTACGGAACTACTAGGGAACATTGATGACCAGATGGCCCCCTACTTGGCAATGGCTACAATCAATGCCTTCCAGGAATTTCTGGGTCGTGTAGCCAAATTTGAAAGGTTGCCAAGCCTAGGGTTTTTAGTTTCAACTATAATAATAACCCTTTAGGTAAAGAAAAATAACCTAGAGTTTATGACTCAATGAGGGATGAAGTAAATATTGCATTTACTTCTCCTCCTGATAAAAAAGAAAAAAAAAGAGAAATTACTGCGCCTAAAATGATAAAACATGTAAAGGAGAAGCCAATGGCCCCTACCTTACAGGAGAAAATTAATAAGCAGTACTCTTTTAAGAAAGAACATAGTGGTAAATTTTTTTGACATGTACTCATGACTGGCCTACAGCTACAAGAGTCTCATTGACCAGAATAGGTCAGCATGATTAATGAACAAGACTACTATCCATACCACTGGGTCACTAGTCACAAAATTGAGGATTATTTTATCTTAAAAAATTGGGTGGAAAGGAGCTACAGGAGTGGCGAATTGACACTATCAGACAATGTTTTTATTGACCCCAAGCGGGAGAAGGCCAAAGTCATTTCTTCTAGCTCGTGCTAGTATAATGTAGAAAAGGAACCTCAACAAGATGAGCTAGGCTGGGAAAGTTAGATATCTAAGAAGACCAAATAAATGATGAAGGTCTTACTAGCTATCGATGGCATTTGTCAAATGAATGCTCTAGAATTGGAAGTGGATCCAAGACTCCTCCGCTTAATGACGTCGGCTGATGAGGAGCCTAAATCAAGTAAAAAGAAGTTCTTGAAGAATTACAAAGACCAAGGAGGTATGTCTTCTGCATCCAGATCCTGAAGAAGAAAGAAGAAGACATCTTTGTGATAGAAGACCAAAATCAAGCGATATATTGAGTATATCAATGAATGCCAGCAACCTCCTAGACGACTTATCAGGTTGGAGGACTACCTGGCTGACTTACACCTCCATTCAGAATCTATAGAAAAAATAAGTATTCCGATGGAAACATAGTAGATTTTAAGCCAAAGAGATGAAACAAATGAGAGAGGATGAGGTGGACCTCGCCACTCTTAAAAGGCTAATTAAAAAGCCTGTCCTAAGGAAATGTGCCATATGACATTGCCATTTATGGACTCAGATGAAAAATTATATTTTTTGTATGGTAAAAATAATAGTAAGCCAACACTTAAGCATAAATGTCTAAAGCTTGGAAGAAGCTTGGATTCTGAAGAAACTAAAGAGGTAGCGAGCAAAAAAGACTCCCAAGCTGAGGATGATTCATCTGAAGAAGTGATGCAAATTCAGTTCAGAAGTGGGAAACAAGTTCCTCCCCCACCTCGGAAGAAGGCAAAGGAGCAGGATAAGAATATTTAGCTCAACCAAGCAGCTATGCCACAAGATCCACCAAAGTTTAAAACTATAAGTGCAAATGTTCATTATAATATATTATCTTATCTCCATAAGTTGCCTATTACTGAGTATATATGATGCCCTTGTTATGTGCAAGGACCTTAGGAAAATAATCATCAAGCATTTATAAAATTTTGAATAGTATGAGGCATTCTTTGCTAAGCAAAGTATAAAAGAAGCTTTGTATATACATAATTCTGCTACAGTTACTTTAGTGATAATGATCTACTCCTAGGAATTGTAGATCTTAATCGACCACTCAATGTTACGATGGAGAGTTATAATGTGGAAAATTAATAGAATTTTGATTGATCCAAGTTCCTCTATCAAAATAATGAGCCTCAGAATGCTCAAATGATTGGTCATGGATGTTCAATATATAACCAAAAGCATAGTATTCCTACAAGGGTTCAATGAACAAAGGCAAAGAACCTTGGAATATGTGGTCTTGCCTCTAAGCTTTGAAGAGCTATATACATAGGCAAGGTTCCATGTAATTGATTCGAATATATCATATAAGGTAATTCTAAGAAGACTATGGCTCCACGAGTATGGTATAGTGCCTTTAACACTTCATTAATATATGAAATATAATCGTGATAATGAAGAACATCATATTATTGGTGGCGAATAACCATTCTTGGGGCATGAATTTAAAATCTATGATGATGCTAAGTACTTTATAGTGCAAAAATTAAAAGGTAGTGATCTTTTGAGAATCAAAGCCACTACACTTGATAAAGGAAAGGCAAAAGATAAAGGGAAGAATAAATTGAAGAAAATTTGCCCAGTGCCTCATATCGGTAGTGTTATCGAAGAGGATGATGATATATCCCTAACTTTTAAACCCTTAGTCATAGGAAAAAGAAAGTGTGAACTATCAACCATCCTTTTTTATTGTAAAGCTAATAATGCAAATAAGGTATGGTATTCGAGAAAATCAAGCATTGAGGAAGAAGTGGAATTCCTTTATCATCCCAAGAGTACTACGTAATTATAAGAGGAATGGGACCCTGGACCAAGTTCTATATCTACGAATTTACAAAAAGTAATAATTTTGATGATAAGGGTAACTAAAGAGTAGATTTTAAAATTATCATCAAAATAGTAACTATGCCGATAACACATTCCAAAATATTTATAGCCTCGTCAAACACAAATATAGCAATGTTAAAGATTTTCTATATTCCTCCAAAAAATGTCTCAATGAATGATGATCCATTTTCTATGAATCAAAAGTGATACCGTATCATACTTCTCATTAAGTAGAATGCGATGAAGTGTGGGAATATGGAGATATGTTGATAATTATCCCTCAATATCCTTCACCCATTATGAGAAAACTCATGGGGAGAAATATCTTCTTTGTGCGAGGAACAGTATTCCTACAAGGGTTCAATAAACAAGGGTAAAGAACCTTGGGATCCTTGGTCTTACCTCTAAGCTTTAGAGAGCTGCATACAATGGTAAGTTCTACATAATTGATTCGAATACATCAAACAAGGAACTTCTCGGAGGACCATGGCTCAACGAGTATGTTATAGTACCTTTAATACTTCATCTATGTATAAAATACAAACTAGATAATGAAGAACATCGCATTGATGGTGACATACAACCATTTTTGGTGCATGAAATCAAAATCTATAATGACGCTAAGTATTTTATAGCGCAAAAGGAAAAAGACAACGATCAGTCCAGGCCGCTTTGATGGATAAAGGAAAGCTGAAAGAAAGCTGAAAGATAAAGGCAAGAATAAATTGAAGAAATTTGCTAAGTACATAACCTCGATAGTGATACTAAAGAGGATGATGATATATCCAAAACTTTTAAACCCCTAATCATAGGAAAAAGAAAGATTGAACTATTAGTTTCAAGAGGAAGGGATCCATGTCCTAGTTCCATATATAAGAAATTACAAAATGTATCAATTTTGATGATTATGGTATCTGAAGGGCAGATATCTATAAATATCTTCAAAATAGTACCAATGTCGATGAGACATTCTAAAATATTGACTACCTCTTTAAACACAAACATAGGAATCTTAAAAACTTTATATGTTTCCCTCAGAAGAGGTGTCAATGAATGTGAATCACTTCTTTATGAATAAAAAGTAAAGTCGCATCATACTGCTCTTGAAATAGAATGCGAAGATGAGTGGGAATATAGAGATATGTTGATAATCATCCCTCTACATCCTTAAATCTTTATTAGAAAGCTCATGGAGAGAAATATTTTATTTATGCAAATAAAAAATTATGCCCATTATTTCAGAGAACTCTGGTATAATAGACGTATGTAAAGGTCTATTGGTAATGGTTCATCTATAAGATGGTGTCTTAGATATACTCAACATTCAAGTCTTTCATGAGAAGCATCCTACCACTATCTTGAGAACCCCCAACATTAGTGTCTCACATATGCAACCTCCTAGAGTATTATAGACAATGAGGAAAGATTATCAAAACCTAAAAGTCAAGCTAAAGATCTAATAGTATATCTAAAAGAAGCTCAAAAGAGTTTGAAGATGGTGGTCAAGCTACTGCGGATGAACTTTAAGTGATAAATTAGTGTACCAAAGAAGACCCAAAGCCAACCCTTATTAGTGTAAATCTCCCATATGATATAATAGAAGAGCTAAAAATAATGTTCCTTAAAAATAAAGACTATTTTATGTGGAGCTACACCAAAATGCCTTGTTTCTCACCAGAGATGGCAGTGCTTAAGCTCTCCTTCAAAGAAAAAATATATCCTATCAAATAGGCACGTAGGAAAATACGACTTGAGATTGAAGAGAAAGTCATTGCTAAAACTAAAAAGCTGATTGAAGTAGGCTTTATCCAAGAAGAAAAATATGTTGATTGAATTGCCAACTTCATCCCAGTAAAAAAGAAAAATGGTCAAATTTGCATATGTATTGACTATCAAGACATGAATAAAGCATTTATGAAGGATGATTTTCCACTTCCTAATGCAAAACTCCTGGACGATAATATGTTAAACCCTGATATGTTCTCATTCATAGATGGATCGGCAGATTATAATCGGATTATAATGGACCTAGAAGATGAAAGCACACAGCCATTTGAAGCCCTATCGACATATAATATTACAAAGTTATGCCATTTAGATTGAAAAATGTTGGGGCCACTTATCAAAGGATGATGACCCACATCTTTGATGGTCTTATTTACAAGCATGTGGAATGTTATGCTTATGATTTAGTTGTAAAAAATAGAATTTAGCATCAACTTGTAAATGATCTTAAAAATGTATTCAAAAGTATTCGCAAATTCAATTTGAAAATGATTCCACTTAAATGCCCTTTCGGTATGTCATCAAAAAATGTTTTCAGATTTATTGTATGCCATAAGGAATCTAAATTAATTCTAATAGAATCCAAGCAATAGTGAAAATGTCATCTCCAAAAACTCTAATGTAACTTCATTCATTACAAAGAAGATTGACATATATCCAAAGATTTATATCTAATCTCTCGGATAGATGCCAACCCTTCGCACGATTGAGAAGAAAAATACTCAAGAGGCATGTAATAGCATAAAATAATATATGTTAAATCCTCTAATTCTCACTGCTCCTATTATGGGTAAACCTTTAATTTTGTATACAACAGCTTTAAAGGAATCGCTCGGAGCATTGTTGGCACCAGATAATGCCAATGGCAAAGAAAATGCCCTTTACTATTGTAGTCGTCGACTAATAGGGGACGAATCGAAGTATTTACCAATTGAAAAGTAGTATTTAGATTTATTTTTTTACTACGTAAAAACTATGACATAATCTATTATCCCTTAAGATAATATTAATATCTAAGGTGGATTCATCAAAGTTTTTAATTATTAGACCCACGGTGATGGGTTGTCTAGCCATATGGACTGTATTATTATCGCAACTTAATATAACTTACATGCCACAAAAGGCTATGAAAATATAGGAGCTAGCAAATTTTTAGCTGCCTATCCTTTACCTTTATGCTTTCCACTTAGTGATGAGCTTCCAGATGAGTAGTCACTCGAAGTGGAAGAGAAAATATAGTTACAAGAATGGGAGCTCTATTTTAATGGAGCTTCATCAATAAAATAGCTAGACCGCCTAAACTTCTAATAGTTCAAGAGGGCATCAGCCTTATATTTATAACACCACAAGAAAGAATATTTTGATACTCTTATAACTTGATAGAACCTCGTACTAATAATGAAGTTGAATTTAAAGCTCTAATAGCAGGTCTTGAGCTTGCAATTAATATACAAAATTAGAAACTTCACATATATAGAGATTCTCAACTTATAATTAAGCAAATAGTAGGTGCTTTTAAAATTAATAAGCTCGAGCTGATCTCATATCATGTGTATGCTTTAAAAATCCTAGAAAAAATCCCTGAAGTAACCCAACTAGGGTTATACAAGGTGAAAATGGTATGGCTGATGTGCTGGCAAAGTTGGCTAAGAAAATGACTAATTCCCAAGAGGATCCATTCATTCTAACCATCCAGAATAGACATACATTAGCCTCGGCATCCTTACAAGATGATGAAGGAAAGATAACACCGGAGAGCTTGCATATATCAGATGAGAATGATTGGAAAGAACCATTCATTACATATTTCAAGGAAGGTAGGTTACCGGAGGATAAATCCTCTTCACAAATTTTCAGAAGAGCATTAAGATATGCTTATGTGAATTAAACGCTATATCATAAATCCTTTGACTAAATATGGCTATAATGTCTGGGTCTTAATGAATCCTATAAAGTCATAAATGAAGTCCACGAAGGGTTATGCAGTGCGCTTCAATCCGGACCAAAAATAAAAGTTAAATCAAACACATGGGATATTATTAGCATAACATGGTAAAATATTTTCTTGATTATGCTATAAAATGCCATCAATGTTAGGTGCATTTCGATGTTATACATTCACCACCTAACCCACTACATCCTACATTAACATCATGTTCTTTCAAAAGTTAGGGTACCGATATAATTGGTCCTATAGAACCACCTTCTTCCTAAGAACATCGGTTCATTCTCGCTGCCACCAATTACTCCTAAAAATAAGCTGAAGTAATTCCTCTAAGAGAAGTTAAAGTAGGCAATCTGATGAAATTTTTTTGAGATAATATTTTTTATCATTTTGGGATGCCACGTTGAATCGTATCGGACAATGGTAGCCCCTTTAATGTGCTAAAATTTATGAATTTATTGAATGCCATTAAATAAACTGGCATTAATCTTCAATATACAACCCAAGAGCTAATGGTTTGGCCAAGCATTTAATAAGAAATTAGTTAAATTACTCAAGAAATTTCTCTCTAAAAATAAGAGGGAATAGCACGATAAATTAATAGAAGCCTTATAGGCATATTGCACAACTTATAAGACTAGGGCATAGACTACTCTATATTCTTTAGTCTTCGGTATAGAGGTGATTTTAGCTCTCAAATTAGAATTACTATCACTTCATATTGCTATACAATACAGTCTCACCTAAGAAGAAAATGATCTTCTACGATAGGAAGAACATAAAGATCTAGATGAAATTAAATTTCAAGCTAAAAAAAATTTAGAATGTTATAAAGTATGAATGACTAATGCTCACGATCGAATGGTCCATCATAGGAGCTTTAAAGAAGGTGATGTTGACTTAGTTTGCAGAAGACCTATAATTCCCCACCATCCCATCGACGGTAAATTTGACGCAATATGGGATGGGCCCTTCATTATCAAAAAGGAATATGAAGAAGGAGCCTACAACCTAATAGACTTATCTGATTAAAGGCTTATGCCACTAATTAATAGATAAAATCTAAAGAAATACCACTCATAATCACCCAAGAATGTTATGTTAAAAATTACTCCTACAATACAAGAGGAAATTTATACATCTTCTTGCAAGGCAGGATTTAATATCTACTATAGTAATAGGAGACAACCCACATATATTCTTATAATGCAAGATATAAATTTACATGGTCCCAATAATGTAGGAGGCCTATAAAGTAGGTGATAAATTTCATATAATCTTACAGAGTAAAGTGTAATTTTGCTTATACTCTTTAACAAAGTGAAAACAAAATTATGTGCAAAAGTGCTAACAGGCCAAATATGCTAGCTATAGCAAAATAATGCTATATGCTCACAAACCTAAGGGTCGAGCTATTGAAAAGGCTAAAAGCCTAGAAATTTAATTCAAAATTGAGAAGTCATCCTTAGTATGAGTGGTTGCTTCTCTAATCTCCAAATGCCTTACTAGAAGGGTATACTCCCTCTCTCTGTAAGGTCTGAGCTCAGTTGATGTGCTCAAAAACTCAATATGTTCTTTGAAGATGTTTCACTAACAATGCTACAAGGCTTGTAACTGAAATTTTGATCAGGGTGAGCTCTCCTCATCCTATCCCAGGCAGTTCTAGCTTCAGTCTCCAAACAGTAAGAACTATTTAAGATAACTTCTTAGAAGTGAAGTGCAACTAAAATATATTGCAAACTCAATAGTGTGGTAGAGGAACTCCCATGTATACAAAATGCTATCACAAATACCAAAGGATGCAGTTAAGTTTAAGAGTAAATTGCTATCTATGTGGAAGCTGAACAAGTCTAGTAAAATGTCAAGGTCCACTATCAACATCAATGCTTGTAGTGCAGCAACAACATACTTCACTCATCTCAGCCATCGTTGACTAAAGAGCGAATGACCCAAAACACTGATCTCGACTCAAACTATAAAAGCTTCAGACCTAGAACAAGTAGGGAGTAGTTATAATTACAAAGAATATATATATATAATATAGTATGTTAATATAAATCATATAATACTTAAGAAATGAAAGTCCTCTATAAAGGCAGCATATCGATGATTACCTGGGTGAGAAATAACACCTAATGTGGATCCCCCTATTGAATAAACTGGGACCAGTTGAGCCAAGGAAGGATGGGTAAGAAGCTCCATCACATTAACATCATCATTTCTCCCATATAGTAGCTGGGTAGAGTCACTATGAGTAAGCTGAGCATTCGGTCAAAATTCTCATGACATGTCACCGATGATTACCTAAGTGGAATCTGAAAGGGTCAAAGACAAAGCAACCACTGGGAGGGAACTCATGTAGGCCTTAAAGGGTATGTAAAGTGTCTATGCCAGCTGTCTCCAAAATAAGAGAGCCTAGTAAATCAAGAGGTGCTTGCCAGGGTGCTATAAAATGAAGCAAAGGAAATATATTAAATATAAATTCAAATTTTATACATATTGCTTAATTGAAAGAAATTTATAGGCTATCTATTTCACTTTTGGATTCTTTGATTGAGAGGATGTCATACAACCAGATAGGTTATAAATTTCTTTAGAATGATTGGATCCAGTTGAGAATTCACCACTTTTTTAGCCAACTTTGCAAGCGCATCGGACTTGCCATTTTTATCATGTGTAGCCCTAGTTAGGGTTACTTCAAGGATTTATTCTAGGAGTTTCAAAGCATACTCATGATATGAGATTAGCTCGAGCTTATTAATTTTAAAAGCGTATGCTATTTGCTTAATTCTAAGTTAAGAATCTCTATATATATGGAGTTTCTAGTTTGCATATTAATTGCAAGCTCAAGATTCGATATTAGAGCTTCATGTTCAGCTTCATTATTAATACGGGATTCTATTAAGTTGTACGAGTATTAATGTATTCCAGCTTGTGGGGTTATGAACATAAGGTCAATGCACACCGAACTCTTAAGAGTTTAGGCAGTCCAGCTAATTTTATTAATGAAGCTCCATCATAGTATAACTCATATTCTTGGAAGTGTATTTTCTCTTCCACTTCGAGTATCTACTCATCTGGTAGCTTGGCACTAAGTGGAAATCATACAAGTAAATGATGGGTAGCTAGAAAATCTGCTAGCACGTGTCCTCTCACAATCTTCTGTGGGATTATTATCAACATAACTTTGTACTCCCACACATCTTCGCATTCTATTTCAAGAGTAGTATAACATGGTAGCACTTTTGATTCACAGAAAATTGATTCACATTCATTGAGACCTCTTTTGGGGTGAATATAAAAAGTCTTTAACATTCTTAAATTTGTGTTGGATGAGGTAATCAAAATTTTGAAATGCGTTGCCAGCATAGGTATTATTTTGATGATATCTGCTCTTCAAACACCATCACCAAAATTGATACTTATTGTAATTTCTTAGATATGGAGCTAGGTCCTGGGTACCCTTCCTTTTGAAATTCTGTAGTACCCTTGGGCTTATAAAGGAATTCCTCTTCTTTCTCAATAATTGATTTGCTCGAACTCCGTATGTTATTTGCATGATTAACTTTCTAATTAAAAGAGATGGCTAATAGTTCACGCTTTCTTCTCCCTATGATTAGGGGTTTAAAAGTTTTGGATGTATCATCATCCTCTTTGGTATCACTATTGAGGTGAGGTACTTTACAGATTGGTTGAATTTATTCTTGCCTTTATCTTTTGGTTTTCCTTTATCCAGCATAGCAGCTTAGATTCTCAAAAGATCATTGCCTTTTGAATTTTTCCCTATAAAGTACTTAGTGTCATTATAGATTTTAACTTCAGGCTCCAAGAATGGTTCTTCGTCACCATCAATGCGATGTTATTCATTATCTCAATTATATTTCATACATAGATGAACTGTTGAAGGAAATATAACATACTCATGGAACCATGGTATTCCAAGAAGTGCTTTGTATGATGTATTAGAACCAATTATATAGAACTTGCCTCTTTATGTAGCTCTCCAAAGCTTAGAGGTAAGACCAAAAATTCCAAGATTCTTTGCCCTTATTCATTAAACCCTTGTAGGAATTGTGTGCTTTTGGTTAGATATTAAACATCGAGGGCCAATCCTTTCAGCATTCTGAGGCTCATTAGATTGAAAGAGTAACCTAGATCGATTGAAATTCTATTAATTTATATATTATTACTCTCCACCACAAATTAGAGTGGTCGATTATGATCTATAATTCCCAAGAGAAGATCATTATCACAAAAGTAACTGTAGTAGTATTCTGTGTATACAAAGCTTATATCAGGCTTTGCTCGATAAAGAATGCCTCATACTATTCAGGATTCTATAATTGCTTAATGAGTATTTTCTAAGGTCCTTGGACATAACAAGGGAATCATATATACTCTGCAATGCAGGTAGCTTGCAGAGATGGGACGAGATATTATAATCCATATTTGTACTTATAGTTTTAGACTTTGGGGGGTCTTGTGGCATAACTTCTTAGTTGACCTGGATATTCTTACACTACTCCTTTTCCTTCTTCTGAGGTGGAGTAAGAACTTGTTTCACACTTCTCAATAGAATTTGCATCACTTCTTCAGACGAATCATCTTCAAGAAGGGAGTCTTTTGTGTTTGCTACCTCTTTAGTTTCTTCAGAATCTAAGCTACACCTCTTTGGCTTATAACCCAATAGGTTTCTGTCATAATACTTCTTTCTTCTTTGGATTTTGAATTAAAGTTTAAGTTAGCCATGTAGTCTTCCAACCTCATAGGTCGCCTAGAAGATTGTTGGTATTCATCGATAGAATTGATGTACCACTGGATTTTAGTCTTCTATCCCAATGATCTCTTCTTCATTCTTCTTCGAGATATGGATGTAGAAGCCTTTCCTCCTTAGTCTTTGTAATACTTCGAGGACTTCTTTTTACTTGATGTAGGCTTCTCCTCAGTCAAATTTGTTAAGTGGAGGAGTCCTTGGACATAACAAGGGAGCATTCTTTCGACTAATTCTTGGATCCACCTCAAATTTGTTAAGTAGAGGAGTCTTAGATCCACCTTCATCATTTTCTTGGTCTTTTTAGGTATGTAAGTTTCCCAACCTCCTTCATCTTTTTGGGGTTTCTTTCCTATATTTTCCTGGCACAATCTGGAAGAAATGACATTGGCCTTATCTGGCTTGAAGTTAATTAATACATTGTTTGATAGTGTTAATTTGCCACTCTTGTAGCTCCTTTCCGCCCAATCTTTTGACACAAAATAATCCACAATTAGGTGACTAATGACAATGAGGTATGGATAGTAGTTTGGTTCATTAATAATGTCATCTTATTAATTTTCCATTAAAGGAATCCACTAAAATGCCCTTTTGGTGTGTCTTCCAAAACATTTCTCAAACTTTTTGTATGCCATATGGGAATCCAAATTGATCTCGTTAAAATTCAAGCAATGGTGGAAATGCCATCTCCAAAAACTCTAAGATAACTTCATTCATTTCAAAAAAGATTGGCATATATCCGAAGATATATATTTAATATCTAGGATAGATGCCAACCCTTGGCATGATTGAAAATAAAAATAATCCTTTTGTATGGGATAATGCTTGTTAGGAGGCATGTAATAGCATAAAATAATATCTGTTGAATCCTCTAATTCTCACTACTACTACTCCAAGTAAACTCCTAATTTTGTATACAATAGCTTTGGAGGAATCGCTCGGAGCATTACTGGTCAAAGATAATGCTAATGGCAAAGAAAATGCCCTTTACTATCATAGTCATTGACTAATAAGGGATGAGTCGAACTAATTACTAATTGAAAAGTAGTGTTTAACATTATATTTTTCCTATGCAAAAACCATGACATTTTATGTTATCCCTTAAGATAACATTAATATCTAACTGTAGTAGTATTTTGCATATATAAATCTTCTTTCATGCTTTACTCAGTAAATAATGCCTCATACAATTCATGATTTGACAAATACTTAATGAGTGTTTCCTTAAATTCCTTGGGCATAACAAGGGCATCATATATACTCAGAAGTGTAGGTAGCTTGTGGAGATGGGGCAACATATATTAATCGACAGTTGCACTTGTAGTTTTAGGCTTAGGTGGATCTTATGGCATAGCCGCTTGGTTGGCTTGATATTCTTATTCTACTCCTTTACCTTCTTCTGAGCTGGAGGAAGAACTTATTTCCCACTTCTCAGCTGAATTTGTATTACTTCCCAGATGAATCATTATTAGCATGGGAGTCATCCGTGTTCGCTACCTCTTCAGTTTCTTTAGAATTCAAGTTTCTTCCATGCTTTTGACTTTATTCTTAAGAGTTGGCTTAATCTTATTTTTTCCATCCAAAAAATAGAGTTTCTTGACTCAGTCCAAAAATGATGATGTCGTATGGCATGTTTCTTTAGGACAGGCTTTTGAATTAACCATTTGAGAGTTGAGAGGTCCACCTCATCCTCTCGTATTTCACTCACCTCTTTGGCATATAACCCAATAACTTTTCATTGGAATGCCTATTTCTTCTTCAGATTTTGAATGGAGTTGTAAATCAGCCATGTTGTCCTGCAACCTGATAGGTCGTGTAAAAAGTTACTTGTATTTATCGATATAATTGATGTGCTGTTGGATTTCAATCTTTTATCCCAACGATCTCATCTTCTTTCATCTTTGAGATTTGGTCACAAAAGCCTTTCCTCCTTGGTCTTTATAATGCTTCAAGGACTTTCTTTTACTTGACATTGGTTCCTCCTCAGCCGACTTTGTCAAGCGGAGTCTTGGATCTCCTTCCAATTCTAAATTATTCTTTTGACAAATGCCCTTATTAGCTAGTAAGACCTTCATCATTTTCTTTGTCTTTTTAGATATGTAAGTTTCCCAACCTCCTTCATCTTGTTGGGGTTCCTTTCTTATATTTTCCTAGCATAAGTTGGAAGAAATGACATTGGCCTTCTACCGCTTGTGATTAATTAATATATTCTCTGATAGCATCAATTCATCACTCTGTAGCTCCATTCCACCCAATATTTGAAGATAAAATAATCCTTGATTGGGTGACTAAGGACCCAGTGGTATGGACTATAGTTCGGGTCATTAATTTGTGGTCGGCGAAACTTTGGTAGCTGTAGACAAATTCTTAGTGCATATCAGAAAATTTTGCTAGTACATTTTTTCTTAAACGCGTAAAGCTTATTAATTTTCTCCTATAAGGTAGGGGTCGTTGGCTTCTAAGCTTACCATTCAAAAGCTGTAGCTATAAGGCTGCTGACAATTTATCACAACAACAAGGTGTCATTTCCTCCGGTGTTGCCACAGGTAGCCTTAAATTAGGCTAAATATTGCCTAAGGTTCTCTATGCCAGAAAATGTCTTGAATTGAAGTATCACATATCCTTTAGGATATTTCACCTGGTCATACTCAATAGGATATAGGCGGCCTGTACCCACTAAAGCTTTACCAATGATAACTAGTTTCACTTTTTAATTGACAATATCCTCAATTTGGGTCTAGCTGACTATATCATCTGCATTGACTATTGTTAACATTGGCTCTTGTACCTCTATCCCTTGGTTAGGAATATCTGGATCAGGAGGAGAAACTCTAATACCTTAAGTACCCACATTTTCTTGTGGGTTTATAGGTTCTATTTTGCCAAGCGCAGCCGCTAGACCAAGTTCTACAAGTAGTTATTTTATCATGAAATTCATCTCATCAAGACAAAAATTTAATTGGGTAATCTCATGGACTTTTTCCCATTGGAGAGATTGCATCTCTTGCTGCAATTTTCTTACAGCTTCAGTAGCCTCCTCTTCCTCCACATCTTCTAATAGGGGAGGTGTCGTATTTTCAAGAATTGCTGGCTCTTGTATATCCCATAGTTGTTCTTTATTTTTGGGATTTAAAGCTGCATTCTAATGAGTCTGTATTCTTTGGCTAGGCCGCTCGGAGGTATGGCTAACCACTTCCATGTCCATATAGTCTTTTTTTTATCATTTCTTCCTCCTTATCATAATACAAATTATCGGATAAGGTCGTTTCATGCTAGGGACCACTCGAACCACTTCCATGTCCATATGGTCCTTTTTTATCATTTCTTCCTCCTAATCATAAAACTAATTATCGGGGAAGGCCTTTTCATCCTAGTGTTCTTCATTGTACTCCTTATCAGCCTCATATTCTTCTTCTAGCTAAATTCGACATGTCTAATGGATTATTATAGAGTTAAAACTTTCTTCGTACATAAAAGCCTTTTCCTTGTCAAGTAGGGTAGGCTTGGCGGGGGACTTCTCGCCAAAATGTGACCCTTGGTTATAATTGTTGGCAGGCCTTACGGGCTTTGCTCTTATAGCCACCCTTTCAAAATTTTTATTTGTTTGGGCTCCTTTGAAACCCAAACCTACTAGCCTCTAGTAATGATCTTCAAATAATTTCCCTAGACTCTGGGCAATATCGATCACTTGGACTGATAAGTTTCTTTGAATGAATCAACTTATGGTATGGTCAAAGGAGTCTTTACTTGTAGCCTACTTGATGGGACTACTATGGGATTTTCCCTCTTACTTCATTTCAAATCATGGATATTGTCCAGACTCAATTCTTCTCAGATTAAGGCAATGAGGAAGGCCTCTATCACTTCCTGGATTAGGTTTCCTTAAAACCTCCTTCTTCTAAGAATCTCATGAAATCAAAATGGCATCTTTGTTCAACGACTTCAATAGTTATTAGTTTCATATTCGTCGTAGCCTTGAGTAGCTTGTGAAGAAGGGTGGAGGCTGATTCTTTCTTCTCCAATGGAGGCAACCTAAAAAAGTCTCCTAGAAAAACTTTTTCCGGTTGCCTCTAGTGTTATTCCTCTTTATGCACCTAAATGGTTCAAAACCATTATTGATGGGTATATTCACCTCTGGTTGAGGTAGTGGCTCTTGATTTGGGGTAGGTGTATTTATCCACCCAATCACTATAAGTTGTGCATAAGCTTTTCTCTTGTCCTTTCTTGATAGTTTGGTGCTGGAAGTGGAAGCTTCAGCATTGTTCCTCCCAGGAACGAAAATAGTTTTCTCAGGAACCTCAACTTTATTCCTCTTTTGATTGTCCATATTAATAACAATTAATTTCAAATTAGGCTTATGAGTCTTTTCTTTGGCCAACGGGAATATTTTGGTGCTAACATTGGTAGCCCCAGTATTAGGCCTCTTATTATCAACAACATATTTATTCACATTATGGCCAACTAGGTTAGTAGTATTTTGCTTTTATTTAGGCTTATAAGCCTTCTTCTTGGTTGAAGGAATTATGATATGCGTGATTGACAATTTAGAGGATATTGAAGGCCTCGGTACAGTGGTATTCTAAGTCATCACCTTCCGAGTTGATACAGCCTTGTCATGAAGGAAGTTAAATACTTCAGAAACATTTTCAAATTATAACATTGCTCCAGTATAACTAGTCTCATTCACAGTCTGGGGAAATTGGACTTGTGATCCTTCCCCAAGTTTAATGGTCATTAAACTATTGACATGCATCTCAGTATCATCAGTATCGCTCCTGGGTAATAGCTTTTTCATGAAGTCTTATTCTCTTATGCAATAGAAATCAGTTTGACTCTACTCCCTATAAGTCTATTACAAGTTACTAAAACATGTCACCTGTCAATAGTATAATGACCTTTAAACTTAGGGAAGGATCGCAAGCCCAATTCCCCTAGACTTTGATTGAGATTGATCATACTGGCATAATATTATAAATCAAAAATGTTTCTGAAGTATTTAACTTCCTTCCTGACGAGGCTGTATTGAATAGGAAGGTGTTTACAGAGAATACCACTGTACCGAGGACATCCATTTTCTCTAAACATTCAATCATGCCTCCTACAATTCCTTTGGCTAAAAAGAAGGCTTATAAGCCAAAACCCAAGCTAATTATTACTGACCTGGCTGGCCATATTGGGAACAAATTTTCTATTCAGTATGAAAGGCCTAAAATGAGGGTTGCCAATGTTAGTGCTAAAATGTTCTCGTTGGCCAAAAAAAGTTTCTTGAGCCTAGGTTGAAATTAATTGTTATTGATATGACCAATCGAAAGAGGAATGAAGCTGAGGTTCCTGAGAATACTATTTTCTTTCCTAGGAGGAATGAGGCCAAGAGAAAAGCTCATGCTGAACTTAGAGCGAGTGGGTAGACAAATATACCCACTGCATGTTAGAAGCCACTAGGTTAACTAGAGGCGAATATACCCATCAATAATGGTTTTGAACCATTAAGATGGGTAAGGCATAATAACACTATAAGCAACCTGAAGAAATCTTTCTGGGAGACTTACTCCAACTATCACCACCATAGAAGATAGAGTCGGCCTCCACCTATTTCACAAGCTACTGAAGCTATAAAGAATGGGAAATTGATAAGGAGTTGGATGAAGTTATTGAACAAAGATCTCATTTTGATTTCAAGAGATTCTTGGAAGAAGGAGGTTTCAAGGAAACCTTATCAAGGAAGTTATGAAGGCCTCCCTCGTTACCTTAGTCTGAGAAGAATGGAGTCTAGACAATATCTAGGATTTGAAAGGAAGCAAGTAGAAAAATCCCACGATAGTCTTCATCAGGAAAGCTACAAGCAGAGACCCTTTCGACCATACCATAGGTTGATTCCTTCAAAGGAACTTATCGATCCAAGTAATTTATATTTCCCTGAGTCTAGGGAAAATTATTTGATGATCACTACAAGAGGCTAGCTAGTTTGGGTTCCAAAGTAGACCAAACAAACAAAAATATTAAAGGGTAACTACGAGCGCAAAGTTCGTAAGGCCACCCAATAATTGTGACCAAGGGTCACATTCTGGCGAGAAGTCTCCCGCCAAGCTTACCATACCTAATAAGAGAAAGGTTATTATGTACAAATAAAGTCTTGACTCTCCAATAATCCATTAGAGGCATCAAAGTGGCCATAAGAAGAATATGAGGCGGATGAGGACATTAATGAAGAGCATTGGGATGAAAAGGCCTTCCCTAATAATGGGTACTATGATAAGGAGGAAGAAATGACAAAAAAGGACCACATGGACATGGAAGTGGTCCAAGTGGTCAGCCATACCGTTGAGTTGCCTATGAAAAGAGTGTAGATCGCTGGAATGCATCTGCAAAATCTCCAAAATGAAGAACAACCACGGGGTATGCAAGAGCTGGCAATGCCTATAAATATGATACCTCCCTAATTAGAAAACTTGGTGGAAGAGCAGGCAAGCGAAACTATGAGAAAATTATTGCAAGAAAAATAATCTCTCCAACGAGGAAAAGACCAGGAGATTGCCAAATTAAATGATCATCTTGATGAGAAGAATTTTGTGATAAAAGAACTACCCAGGAAACTTGGTCTAGTGGCTAAGCTTGGCACAACATAACTTATAAACCCCAAAGAGAATGTGGGTACTTCAGGTATTAGAGCCTCTCCTTCTGATCCAGATATTCCTTACCAAGGGATTGAGGTATAAGAGCCAATGTTGACAATAGTATAAGAAGATGAAATTGTTAATAAGACCCAAGTTAAATACCTTATCAATCAAAAGGTGAAACTAGTTATAACTGTTGAAACTATTGAAGCTTTAGTTGGTATAGGCTGCCCATATCCTATTGAATATGACCAGGTGAAATGTTAAAGTTCGATAGGGATGTTAAGCCCTGATGAACTAGTCCCGAGGCTAACCAAGAGGGGGGATGAATTGGTTATTTAAAAATTCGAGAGCAACAGTAAAAATCTTTTCTATGATATGCAACGGAAATAAGTAAATACTCAAACGAAAAGATTAAACACAAATTTCACCCAAGCAGATAATCACAGAAAATTAAAATGTAGAAAGAACACACCATATTTTTATAGCGGTTCGGTCAACCTGACCTACGTCCACTCCCAGGAGCCTCCCCTCCCGGTATTGCACTAACTCAAAGTGTCTCTCCTTTTGCTGCCACAGCAAGCCGGAGAAGCCTGTACAAAAACTCCTTTTCACTGACACGGTGAGGCAGAGAACCTAACCTCCTTTCGCTTCCTCCTGAAGCAAGCAAAGAACCTCGGACTCCTTTCACTTCCTCCTGAAGCAGGCAGAGAACCTTAACTCCTTTTTCTTCCTCGTGAAGCGGGCAGAGAACCTGGATCTTCTTGCCGACAATCCTCCCAAGAAACACTGACAAGACCTGAGACGATGAGCGAAGAAGATGAATCTGATCCTTGCTTGGAGCAACCTTCGTGAACCCCTCACGAACTCCCCCTCACAAGATCCTCTCTCTATCTCCCAAACTCTCTCTCTCTCTAGGGTTTCTCTGGAAAGGAAAGTGGCAAAAGATTTTCTTGTTCGAAGAAAAATATCTTTTAAAGGAGGGCTCTAAAATTGCCCTAAATCTCAACTGGTCGGTAAGAATCATCCAGGACGATCTAAATATCATCCTGTATGATCAGTTCAAAATCAGCTGTTTCAGCCTGGACGATCTGGCTCTTCTAGACGATCAGTAGAAAAAATTGTTCAGATCGTCCCGAATGATTCTGCGATCGTCCGGGACGATTAGTGTAAATCCAGGAATTTCATCCAGAAGACCACTCTGGTCATCCAGAGGAACTTGTGTTGGACGATCCAAAAATGACTTGATCATCCAGGATGATACGAATATCGTCTAGGACGATTAGTTCAAAAAGCATCAAAATCATCCTGATGACCGCTCTGGACGTACAGCGGAAACACACTAGATGATCCTAATCGTCCCGGACGATCTTGCGATCATCCTGGATGATATGATCGTATCAATTAAATATTAATTGCTTTCCTTAATTATCAGACTAATTTATGCATGATTATTCTGGATTGTCCAGGACGATACACGTATCGTCCGGAATGATCAGATCAAATCTCTAAAAATAAAACCTGCCTAACTTGATATGGCGACTGAGAATTTCTGATTTGAGCCTATCATCCCGTACGATGTCAGGATCATCCAGGATGATCTGCTTAATTAGACACACTTAACTTGGTCGCCCTAATTAGGGTTTCTATTTTTACTTGATCGCCCAGCATGATGTGAATATCGTCCAGGACGATCTGAATAAAAATTGAACAGAAACTCTAATTCACTCAAGCTCTCCCCCTGAGTGTGTGTGTGCAAGGTTACTTAGCTAGGGGATCAGTTACATTACAATTGACTCAAGAAAAGGAAAATAATATATTTGGACACACTTGGACCCGATCTTGAGTTGGCTTGAGTTGCTCTTGATCTTTTGTACCTGAAATGGGTTAGCCAAGCAAAACACAATAGAAATATGTTTGTCATCATCAAACCAGAATTGCAACAATCTCCCCGTTTTTGATGATGGCAAACATATGTACAGTAGTTTAAAAAATAAAAGAACTAGGAGATCGAAAAACAAATTTTTTTAAATTTCATTGAAAAACCAGAATAGTACAGGAAAACAACTACAAATGACATAAATACTACAAGACAAGATCAATGCATAAACCAAAAAACTACTATTGACTTCCCCTTTTGACATCACAAAAAGGAGGAGGACACCAAATAGTAAAAATTATAGAATTCCAAAAACGTAAGGCTTACTGGTCCCTTTTTATTTTTAATCAGCTCCAGTAAAAAGAATTTTCCCTTGATTTTAAAACCAAAAACTATTAAGAAGACGATTGATAGCACTGAAATCCAGAAAAAGTTGGAAAATCGACTTTCGTAACTCCCACCTCGTATACCTTATAGATGCAAATCCCTTTCAAAATAAAAATCCAATTCAGAATAAAAGAAATTAAATTCGAAAAGAGATCATTTCAAGCCTCGTTCTAGAAAAATATCTTATATAATAGTATTACAAAGTGATAAACCAAAAATTAGGATTTTCAAACACAAGCTTTTGAAAATATTTAGTGGCGCATGAATTTTTCTAATCTTTTAACGATCTCAAAGGGAAGAAAGCTTGATTTTGGCTCATTTTGTGCCTCTTTTTCAATTTGATTGGCACTTTACGCATCTTTTGATTTTTGATACACTTTGTGTATCTTTTAGTTTGGCGACATTTCTAATCTTTTCAGCTTTGGGCTCATTTTATGACTCCTTTTTTTTCAATTTGTTTGGCGCACTACGCATCTTTTGTAAGCTTTCCAGACATAAGAGATGCCAAAGCTTACTCTCTACAATAAGGAAGAGTAATTCACAAAACAAAAACCATACATCATATGATAAGTGCAATCTCTTGGTTTAGAAAATCATAATAATGACTCAAGACTTTGAAAAATACTATTCATATGAGATAGATTACTATAGGAAGATAAAATAGATCTCTATTTCAAAAACTAACTTTTTAATTTTGAAGAAGATTTTTATCCAAAAGAAACAATACACCAGTAAAGGAGTTAGAGGAAGAGAAACAATCATCAATGTTTCTTTCCTTTAACAGATCCAGTGGAATCAATCACTGCTTACCAGCTTCCAAATAAAATCCAAGGCAAAACTCTCAGTCAGAAATCCATTTTTTTCAGCAGTAGTGAGCAGTGATCTAATTTTGAAAGGAATAAAACAGTAAATCAAAAAGCAAGTAGGAAATCTCATCAAGTTAAAAACTCAGATCAACCTAACAAGTCTAAAATAAAAATCAACAGACAAATAAAAATAAATAGAAAATGGATAATCAAATCAAACAACTAACTAATAGAAACAGAATAAAAAATAGACTTATCAGAAATCAAAAGTCATCAAAATCGTGCATTTATATTAATCACACCTAATCTGGTCCTCAAAATTCTGAATGAGTCAAATGCCAGTGGTTTATTTAATATATCAGCCAGCTAATTTTCAGTTGCTACATGATGTAGCTCATTATCCCCTTTTGTAACTTGGTCCCTAATGAAGTGATGCCTTATATCAATGTGTTTGGTTCTAGAATGTTGGATTGGATTCTTAGAGATGTAGATGGCACTAGTATTATCACAGAGAATAGAAATTGTGCCCACAGGTAATCCTTAATCCAAGACTTGTTGCTTCAACCAAAGAACTTGGGCCACACAACTCCCTAAGGCAATGTACTCAACTTCAGCAGTGGAAAGTGCAACTGAGTTCTGTTTTCTACTGGACCAGGAGACTAAAAACTATCCTATGAATTGACAAGTTCCATAAGTGATTTTTCTATCCACCCTACACCCTACAAAGTTAGAATCAGATTATCCAATAATCTCAAAAGAGGTACTGTGCCTAGGGTACCAGATTCCAAGGTTTGGGGTTCCTAAAAGATATCTGAGAATTCTCTTAACAGTAGTCAGGTGGGACTCTTTAGGATCAGCCTGAAACCTAGCACAAAGACAAATAATTAACATGGGAGTGTTGATTGGCTTGGCTTTGTCCATTTCATATTTCTTCAAAATGTCCTTAGTGTATTTAGATTGATTAAGAAAGGTTCCATCATCCATTTGCCTTATGCTAAACCCCAAAAAGTATGACAACTCTCCCATCATACTCATCTCAAACTCCTTACTCATTATTTTAGAAAACTCATCACATAAATATTTAGCAGAAGATCCAAAAATTATATCATCAACATAGATATGGACAACGAGTAAATCATCCCCTATTCTCCTCAGAAAAAGGGTGGTGTCTACGCTCCCCTTAACAAACTCCCTTTCTAACAGTAATGTGCTAAGCCTCTCATACCAAGCTCTGGGTGCCTGTTTCAATCCATATAAGGCCTTTTCTAATTTATAAATATGATTTGGATATTGGGAACTCTCAAAACCTGGGGGTTGTTCTACAAAAACATCCTCTTTTATTACCACATTTAAAAAGGCACTCTTGACATCCAATTGAAACAGCTTAAATCTCTTATAACAGGAATAGGCTAGTAGCACTCTAATGGCTTCCAATCTAGCTACAGGGGCAAAGGTCTCCTCAAAATCAATCCCTTCAATCTGATTATACCCCTTAACCACTAATCTTGCCTTATTCCTAACCACCACACTAGAATCATTCATCTTATTCTTAAAGACCCACTTGGTTCCCACAATATTTTTATTTCTAGGTCTTTCTACTAACTCCCAAACATCATTCCTTACAAATTAATTCAATTCTTCCTGTATAGCTAAAATCCAAAATTCATCTGAAAGTGCTTGATTGATGTTGGTGGGTTCAGTCATTGACATAAAGGCAGAATGGTTTACTTCCTTCCTAAGTCCATGCCTAGTCTTAACACCTTCAGAAGGGTCTCCTAAGATCAGTTCTCTAGGATAACTCGAAGAATATCTCCAATCTCTAGGCAATGTGGTTTGAGGTTCTACCCTCTCCTCCAGATTTGCATTTCCAACCCCTTGGGTAATCTCCTCTATCTCTTCTTCTTCCTCAATTCTACTCACCTTAGGATTAGATTCATCAAACACCACATGGGTTGTCTCTTCCACCACCAAAGTCCTTTTATTGAACACCCCAAAGGATTTCTCCACACTAGAATAGCCTAAAAACACTCCTTCATCAGATTTGGGGTCAAACTTTCCTAAGGGTGATTTCCCATTGTTCATAATGAAAACCTTACAGTCAAAGACATGGAGGTGGGACAGGTTTGGAGTTCTACCCTTAATGATCTCATAAGGTTTTATGTTCAGATTTGGTCTCACATTCACACTATTCAGCACATAACAGGCAGTGTTCACTACTTCAGCCCAAAAGTATTTTGGAAGCGAATACTCAGCAAGCATGGCTCTAGCGGCTTCCACTAAGGTCCTGTTCTTCCTTTTAGCTACCCCGTTCTGCTGAGGGGTCCTAGGAGCTAAAAAATTATGACTAATCCCTTGCTCCTCACAAAAACTTCCAAATTTTACTTTCTCAAACACTCCATCATGACCACTATGAATAGTCAAGATCTCACAACCTAACTTCCTCTGAATCCAAGTGGAGAAGGACTTAAACTCATAAATGACTTAGATTTGTGTGACAGAAATTTAATCTAAGTGAACCTCGAGTAGTCATCTATAATCAAAAAACCATAGACTTTTCCCCCTAAGCTGGCAGTGCTAATGGGTCCAAAGAGATCCATGTGAAGGACTTTTAAAGGTCTAGAGTTGCTAATATCTTTAACAGAAAGAAAGGAGGACTGGACTTGCTTCCCTAACTGACAGGCATCACACAGGTGGTCCTTAGTGAACTTAAGCTTCGGCACACCTCTAACTAAGTCCTTTTGGGTGACTCTCCTAAGGGTTTTCATACTGGCATGACACAATCTTCTATGCCACAACCAAGACTTATCAACAGTAATTTTTAAGCAAATTAAATTTTTAGCTTTAATGCAACATACATCCAGCTTGTAGACATTATTGATCCTTTGTCCCTACAAAACATCTTTGTCATTTAAGCTTAAAATGCAGCAAGTGGGCAGGAATTTAATATTGTATCTTTTGTCACAGGGTTGACTGATGCTCAGCAGGTTGTATTTAAGTCTATCTACAAGCAAAATATTGTCAATCATAAAACTCTTTGAATCACCAATTATACCTGAGCCTACCACCCTCCTGGTAGTGTTATCTCCAAGTGTAACCTTGCCTCCAGCCCTGGCCTCCAGCGAAATGAACTTATTTGCATCTCCATTCATGTGTCTAGAACATCCACTATCCAAGTACCACATACTCTCATGAGGTCTTGTGTGAAAACACACCTACAAAATTATCAAACGTCAGTTTTAGGAACCCAAATATGTTTAGGTTCCTTCTTATGAAAAGAAGAATACAATGCATGTTTATTGTGCTGTGAAACAGGCAATTTGGGCCTCCACACCCAATGTGTACTATGGTGAGCAGTGCAGGTATGGGAAATGTGTCCTAACATGCCACAGGAAAAGCATCTAACACCAGGAAAAGGGTTAACTAATCTACTTGGGTGATAGTGCCTCTTCCTCGATTTGTATGAAACATGCTTTGATGATTTTGATCCAAATTCTACAAAAGGTGGAGGTGCATAAAACTGTACAAACGTTGGAAGTGTTTCATGTTTCTCAAAAGTACTGATCTTAACTTTCAAAAATTCATTTTCTTTCTTTAAGCTTGCAATTTCAAAATTCAAAGCACCATTGCTACTCTCCACTTCACATGCCAGATTGTCTAATTCTTTGAATGCTTTTTCTAAATCAATATATATGGTTTTTAGTAAATCATGCTCAGTAGTTAGATCAGAATATTTTTTGTTCAATTCATCAAACTCATCAAGTAAATACATGTGATTACTGTCAAGTGTGGAGTAATCTTTAACTATCGAATCTTGCATTTTTTGTAAATTCAAAAGTTCTAGTTTCAGGCTAGCATGAGTTTTCTTAAGTTTCCTATACGATGCATGAATTTTTTTAGATATTTCAAATAACTGATCGTAAGTAAGCTCACATACCTCTTCCTGGTCAGACTGACCAGGATGATCATCATCCATCAGACACAAATTTATTTCCTCCACTTCAACTTCACTCTCAGAGAAGTCGAATGTAGAATCTACCCAGAACGCCTTCTGAATCCGCTTCTTATTCTTCCTGAACTTGTGTTTCTCCTCACCCTTCTCCTTGCTTGGGTGAGCTTTAAGTGTAGGACAATCAGCCTTAATGTGTCCAGGCTTATTGCATTCAAAACGCACTGTATTAGATGAGCCCTTAAAATTTTTGTTGGACTTACCCTTGTTCCACTTCTGAAAGTTCTTGTGTTTCTTTCTTAGAAATCTTTTGAATTGCCTAGTAATCAAGGCAACGTCATCGCTATCAGACCCGAAAGAACTAGTATCTTTCTCGTTGGCCTTCAGTGCCACTATTTTCTCCTTCTTCTTCTCACCTGCATCAAGCTGTCTTTGGTTCACCCCTTGCTCGTAAGCAATGAGTGATCCAAGTAAGCTATCAATAGAGTAAGTATTTAAATCTTTAGATTCAGTCATTGCAGTTATCTTAACATCATACGAAGAAGAAAAACATCTAAGAATTTTGTTGACTCTTTCATAGTTTGTAAGTTCTCTTCCTAAGGCATGCAAGGAAGTGACAATTTTAGTGAATCTAGTATATATTTCAGAAATGGTTTGATTAGGTTTCATGCCAAAAAGTTTGTAGTCATGAAGAAAAATGTTTAACTTAGACTATTTGACTTCAGTTGTACCCTCATAAGTGATGCACAATCTATCCCAAATCTCTTTACCAGTCATACAAGTAGACACACGCATGTAATCTTCAGATTTTAAAGCACAGAAAAAATAGTTTCAAACATTTGGCATTGAATTGTGCTAAATCACGATCATCAAAAGTTCAATCAGTAAAGGGCAGTTCAATTTTCATATTATTAATCATTCTAAAAGGTGGTTCGTATCCATCCTTAACAAGTATCCACATGCAATAATCAATTGATTGAAGAAAAGTGGACATGTGAGGTTTCCAAAAATCAAAAGGAATGTTATCAAATAATGGTGGTCGTGTAATTGAAAAATCTTCAGCAGTATTATGATTACCAAAGTTAGCCATGGATCAAATTCAAAAGTTTTTCAAAACTAGATTTTATGAATCCCGCTCTAATACCACTTAAAAGTTTGATAGGAATGTTAAGCCCTGATGAACTAGTCCCGAGGCTAACCAAGAGGGGGGTGAATTAGTTATTTAAAAATTTGAGAGCAACAGTAAAACTCTTTTCTATGATATGCAGCAGAAAAAAGTAATCATAGAAAACTAAAGTGCATAAAGTAATTAGAAAGAACACACCAGATTTTTATAGTGGTTCGGTCAACCTGACCTACGTCCACTCCCCGGAGCCTACCCTCTGGGTACTGCACTAACTCAAAGTGTCTCTCCTTTTGCTCCCACAGCAAGGTGGAGAAGCCTGTACAAAAACTCCTTTTCACCGACACGGTAAGGCAGAGAACCTAACCTCCTTTTGCTTCCTCCTGAAGCAGGAAAAGAACCTCAAACTTTTTTTACTTCCTCCTGAAGCAGGCAGAGAACCTTAACTCCTTTTTCTTCCTCCTGAAGTGGCAGAGAACCCAGATCTTCTTACCGACAATCCTCCCAAGAAACACTGACAAGACCTGAGACGACGAGCAGAGAAGAAGACTCTGATCCTTGCTTGGAGCAACCTTCGTGAACCCCTCATGAACTCCCCCTCACAATATCCTCTCTCTCTCTCCCAAACTCTACCTCTCTCCAGGGTTTCTCTAGAAAGGAAAGTGGCAAAAGATTTTTCTTGTTCGAAGAAAAATATCTTTTAAAGGAGGGCTCTAAAATTTTCCTAAATCTCAACTAGTCGGTAAGAATTATCCAGGATGATCTGAATATCATCCTATATGATTAGTTCAAAATCAGCTATTTCATCCTGGACGATCTGGCTCTTCTAGACGATCAGTAGAAAAAATTGTTTAGATCCTCCCGTACGATTCTGCGATCGTCCGGGATGATTAGTGTAAATTCAGGAATTTCATCCAGAAGATCGCTCTGGTCGTCCAGAGGAACTTGTGTTGGATGATCAAAAAATGACTTGATTGTCCAGGACGATACGAATATCATCCGGGATGATTAGTTCAAAAAGGGCCAAAATCATCCTGATGACCGCTCTGGACGTACAGCTAAAACACGCTAGACGATCCTAATCGTCCAGGACAATTTTGAGATCGTCCCAGATGATATGATCGTATTAATTAAATATTAATTGCTTTCCTTAATTACTAGACTAATTTGGGCATGATTGTACTGGATCGTCCAGGACGATACACGTATCGTCCGGGACGATCAGATCAAATCTCTAAAAATAAAACTTACCTAACTTGATCTGGCAGCTGAGAATTTCTGATTTGAGCCTATTATCCCGTACGATGTCAGGATCGTCCAGGATGATCTACTTAATTTGGTCGCCCTAATTTGGGTTTCTATTTTTATATGATCGTCCAGGATGATATGAATATCGTCCAGGACGATCTGAATAAAAATTGAACAGAAACTCTAATTCACTCAAGCTCTCCCCCAGAGTGTGTGTGTGCAAGGTTACTTAGCTAGGGGATCATTTACATTACAATTGACTCAAGAAATGGAAATTAGTATATTTGGACACACTTGGACCCGATCTTGAGTTGGCTTGAGTTGCTCTTGATCTTTTGTACCTGAAATGGGTTAGCCAAGCAAAACATAATAGAAACATGTTTGTCATCATCAAAACCAGATTTGCAACAAAATGACCTAAAGGATGCGTGGTGCTCCAATTCAAGAGATTATCCCATATAGAAAACCCTAAGCAAAAATTAACCCAATTTAAGGCAACTTGTGGCAACACTGGAGGAAATGACGCCTTATTGCTGCACCCATTTTTTAGTAACCTTACTAGTATAGCTTTTGAACGGTACATTGAGTTACCAAGTGACTCAATTAAAATATTCATTGAGCTTGAAGTAATTTTATTAAAAGTTTCCCTGGTGCAACAAAGAAGGTGAAATAATTTTGCCCTTCAGAGAAGAGAAAAGGATGAGTCTTTCTATAAATACATCATGAGATGGAGCAACCTTTGCTATAGTGTGAATAATAACTAACCAAAAAATATGTTGTGGAACTCCTACTAGGGAACATTGACGACCAGATGGCCACGTACTTGGCAATGGCTACAATCAATACCTTCCAAGAATTACTGGATTGTGTAGCCAAATTTGAAAGTTTGCCCAAGCCTAGGGGTATTGGCTTCAACTATAATAATAACCCTCTAGGGTAAAGAAAAATAACATAGAGTTTATGACTCAAGGAGGGATAAAATAAATATTGCATTTACTTCTCCTCTTAATAAAAAGGAAAGGGGAAATTGTTGCGCTTAAAATGATAAAACACATAATGGAGAAGATGACAACCCCTATCTTATAGGAGAAAATTAATAAGACATACGCTTTTTAGAAAGAACATACTGGCAAAATTTTTCAACATACACTCAGAATTGGCCTACAGCTACCAGTCTCATCGACTAGAGCAGGCTAGAATGATTATTGACCCGAACTACTCTCCATACCACCAGGTCGTTAGTCACCCAATTATGGATTATTTTGTTTTCAAAGATTCGGTGTAAAGGAGCTATAGGAGAGTTGAAAATTGACACTATTGGACATTATTTTAATTGACCCTAAGTATGAGAAGGCCAATATCATTTCTTCCAGCTTGTGCCAGGATAATATAGGAAAGGAACCTCAATCAGATGAATGAGGTTGGGAAACTTACATATCTAAGAAGACCAAGGAAATGATCAAGGTCTTACTGGCTATCGAGGGCATTTGTCAAATGAATGCTCTGGAATTGGAAATGGATCTAAGACTCCTTCATTTAATGATCTCGGCTGAGGATGAGCCTACATCAAGTAAAAAGATGCCCTTAAAGTATTATAAAAACCAAGGAGAAAAGGCTTCTGCGTCCAGATCTCAAAGAAGGAAGAAGAAGAGATCTTTAAGATAGAAGACCAAAATCAAGTTGTATATTGATTCTATCACTGAATACCAGCAACCTCCTAGATGACTTACCAAGTTGGAGGACTACCTGGCTGACTTACACCTCAATTCAGAATCATAAAAAAAATAAGTTTTTCGACAGAAACATGCTAGATTATAAGCCAAATAGGTGAAAGAAATGCAAGAGGATGAGGTGGACCTCTCAAATCATAAAAGGCCAATTAAAAAGCTTATATTAAGGAAACGTGTCATATGACATTGCCTTTTACAGACTCAGATGAAGAACTATATTTTTTGGATGATAAAAATAAAAGTAAGCCTATTCTTAAGCGTAAATGTCCAAAGCTTGGAAGCAGCTTGGATTCTGAAGAAATTGAAGAGGTAGCGAACACGGAAGACTCCCAAGCTGAAAATGAGTTTTTTTAAGAACTGATGCAAATTTAGCTCAGAAGTGGGGAATAAGTTCTCCCCCACCTTAGAAGAAGGAAAATGAGCAGGATAAGAATATCTAGCTCAACCAGGAGGCTATCTCACAAGATCCACTAAAGCCTAAAACTATAAGTATAAGTGTTGATTATAATATCTTGTCCTATCTCTTCAAGCTGCCTGCACTTCTAAGTATATATGATGCCCTTGTTATGTCCAAGGATGTTAGAAAAACACTCATCAAGCATTTGTAGAATCCTGAACAATATGAGGCGTTCTTTGCCGAGTTAAGCATGAAAGAAGCTTTGTATACGTAGAATTCTACTATAGTTACTTTTGCAATAATGATCTACTCCTACGAATTGTAGATCTTAATCGACCACTCTATGTTACAGTGGAGAGTTATAACATGGAAATTAATTGAATTTTGATCGATCCAAGTTCCTTTATCAAAATAATGAGCCTCATAATGCTCAAAAGATTGGTCTTGGATGTTCAATATCTTACCAAAAGCACATTATTCCTGCAAGGGTTCAATGAATAAGGGAAAAGAACCTTGGGATCTATGGTCCTACCTCTAAGCTTTGAAGAGCTACATATAGAGGCAAGGTTCCATGTAATTGATTCCAGTATATCATATAAGGTATTTCTTGGAAGACTTTGGCTCCACAAGAATGGTATAGTGCCTTCAACACTTCGTTAATGTATGAAATACAATCGAGATAATAAAGAACATCACATTATTGGTGACGAATAATCATTCTTGGTGCATGAAGTTAAAATATATGATGATGCTAAGTAATTTATAGTGCAAAAATCAAAAGGTAGCATTCTTCTAAGAATCCAAGCTGCTAGACTTGATAAAGAAAAGGTGAAAGATAAAGGGAAGAATAAAAATTGAAGAAAATTTGCTCAGTGCGTCACATCGATAGTAAAATCAAAGAGGATGATGATATATCTACAACTTTTAAACCCCTAATCATAGGGAAAAGAAAGAGTGAACTATCAACTGACCTTTTTATTGTAAAGCTAATCATGAAAATAAGGTATGGTATTCGAGCAAATCAAGCATTGAGAAAGAAGTGAAATTCCTTTATCAGCACAAGGGTACTTTGTAATTACAAGAGGAATGGGACCCATGATCTAGTTCCTTATCTAAGAAATTACAAAAAGTATTAATTTTTATGATAAGGGTATATGAAGAGAAGATTTTATAAATATCATCAAAATAGTAACTATGTCGGCGATGCTTTCCAAAACATATACAGCCTCGTCAAATATAAATTTAGCAATGTTAAATATTTTCTATGTTCCTCTAAAAAAAAGTCTCAATGAATGATGAACCCTTTTCTATGAATTAAAAGTGATACCGTATCATACTGCTCATTAATTAGAATACGATGATGAGTGGGAATATAGAGATATGATGATAATTATCCCTCAATATCCTCCACCCATCGTGAGAAAACTCATGGCGAGAAATATCTTCTTCGTGAGAAGAACAGTATTCCTGCAATGGTTTAATGAACAAGGGCAAAGAACCTTGGGATCCATGGCCATACCTGTGTGCTTTGGAGAGCAACATACAGAGGTAAGTTCCACATTATTGATTCTAATACATCATACAAGGCACTTCTTAGAGGACCGTGGCTCCACGAGTATGTTTTAGTACCTTTAACACTTCATCTAGCTATGAAATACAATCGAGATAATGAAGAACATCTCATTGATCGTGATGAACAACCATTCTTAGTGCATGAAGTTAAAATCTATGATGACGCCCAAGACTTTAAAGCACAAAAGGTAAAAGATAGCGATCTTTTGAGAATCCATGCAGCTATACTAGATAAGGAAAGCCAAAAGATAAAGGAAAGAATAAGTTGAAGAAAATTTACTAAGTACCTCACCTTAGTAGTGATATCAAAGAGGATGATGATATATCCATAACTTTTAAACCCCTAATAATAGGAAAAAGAAAGAGTGAACTATCAGTTTTAAGAGGAAGGGGATCCAAGACCTAGTTCCATATTTAAGAAATTGTAAATAGTATCAATTTCGATGATAATGGTATCTGAAGAGCAAATATCTATAAATACCTTCAAAATAGTGCCTATGTCAGTGGCACATTCCCAAATATTGACTACCCCTTTAAACACAAATATAGGAATCTTAAAGACTTTCTATGTTCCTCTAAAAAGAGGTCTCAAAGGACATGAATCCCTTTTCTATGAATCAAAAGTGAAACTACATCATATTGCATCATATTACGGAGATATGTTGATAATCATCCCTTTTTATCCACCAACCATTCTGAGAAAGCTCATGGAGAGAAATATTTTCATTATGCAAACAAAAAAATGTGCCCATTATTTTAGAGAACTCTTGTATAATAGACATGCACAAAGGCTTATTGGCAATGGTTTATCTACAACATGGGGTCTTAGATATACACAACATTCATGTCTTGTACGAGCAGCGTCCTACCACTATCTTGAGAACCCCCAACATCTGTGTCTCACATATGCAACCTCCTACAGTATTATAGACAAGGGGGAAAGATTATTCGAACCCAAAAATCAAGCTGAAGATCTAATAGTAGATCTAAAAGAAGCTCAAAAGAGTTCAAAGAAGGTGGTCAATCTATTATGGATGAACTAAAAGAGATAAATTTGGGTACCAAAAAAGATCCAAAACCAACCCTTATTAGTGAAAATCTCCTGCATTATAAAATAGAAGAGCTAAAAACATTATTTCTAAATACAAAGACTATTTCATGTGAAACTACACCAAAATGCCTAGTTTCTCATCGGAGGTGGCAGAGCTTAAGCTGTCTATCAATACAAAAATATAGCCTATCAAATAGGTACCTAGGCGAATTAGACTTGAGATTAAAGAGCAAGTCATCACTAAAACCAAAAAGCTGATTGAAGTAGGCTTTATCTAGGAAGAAAAATATGCTTACTAAATTGCCAACATCGTCCTAGTAAAAAAGAAAATGGTCAAATTTCCATACGCATTGACTATCGAGAAATGAATAAATCATGTCCGAAGGATGATTTTCCACTTCCTAATACAAAACTCTTGGACGATAATACATCAAATCACGATATATTCTCATTCATGGATGGATCATTAAGTTATAATTAAATTAAAATGGACGTAAATGACAAAAAACACACAGCCTTTTGATGCCCTTTTGACATATACTATTACAAAGCTATGTCATTTGGATTGAAAAATGTCGGTGCCACCTATGAAAGGATGATGACCCACATCTTTGATGGTCTTATTCACAAGTTGGTTAAATGTTATATTGATGATCTAGTTGTAAAAAATAGAATTTAATGTCAACATGCAAATGATCTCTAAATTGTATTCGAAAGGATTCACAAATTCAATTTCAAAAGGAATCCACTTAAATGCCCTTTTGGCATGCCATCCGAAAAATGTCTCAAACTTATTATATGTCATATGGGAATCAAAATTGATCCTGATAAAATCCACACAATAGTTGAAATGCCATCTCCAAAAACTATAAGATAGCTTCATTCATTACAAAGAAGATTGGTATATATCCGAAGATTTATATCTAATCTCTCAAGTAGATGCCAACCCTTGGAACGATTGAGAATAAAAATACTCCTTTCATGTGAGATAATGCTTATTAAGAGGCATGTAATAGCATAAAACAATATTGGTTAAATCCTCTAATTATGACTACTCCTATTCCAGGTAAACCCCTAATTTTTATATAACAACATTAGAGGAATTGCTTGGAGCATTACTGGCACAAGATAATGCCAATGGAAAAGAAAATGCACTTTACTATAGTAGTCATCGACTAATAGGGGATGAATTAAAGTATTTACCAATTAAAAAAGTAGTGTTTAGCATTAATTTTTTGCTACGCAAAAATAGTGACATTATATATTATCCCTTAAGATAACATTGATATCTAAGGTGGATTCATTAAAGTTTTTAGTGACTAGACCTACTCTGATGGGTCATCTAGCCAAATGAACTTTATTATTAATGTAATTTGATATAACTTACATGCCACAAAAGACTATGAAAGGATAGGAACTAACAAATTTTCTAGCTTCCTATCCTTTACCTTTATGCTTTCCACTTAGTGATGAGCTGCAAGATGAGCAGTTACTCGAGGTGGAAGAGAAAATGCAGTTGCAAGAATTAGAGCTCAAATTTGATGATGATTCATCAATAAAATTGCTAGACTGCCTAAACTATCAATAGTTTAAGTGGGAATCAACCTTATATTTATAACCCCATAAGCCAGAACATTTTGATACTCCTATAGCTCGATAAAATCTCATACTAACAATGAAGCTGAATATGAAGCTCTAACAGTGGGTCTTGAGCTTGCAATTAATATGCAAATTTAGATATATATATATATATATATATACATATATATATTCTCAACTATAATTAATCAAATAGTATGTGCTTTTAAAATTAATAAGCCCGAGCTAGTCTCATATCATGTTTATGCTTTGAAACACCTAGAATAAATCCCAACATGATGAAAATGGTAAGGCCGATGTGCTATCAAAGTTGGCTAAGAAATTCGCTAAGTACCAAGAGGATCCATTCATTCTAACCATCTAGAATAGACGTACATTGGCTCCAGAATCATTACAAGATGATGAAGGAAAGGAAACACCAAGGGCTTGCATATATTAGATGAGAATGTTTGGAGGGAACCATTCATTACATATTTCAAAGAAGGTAGGTTACCGAAGGATAAACCTACTGCTTCAAAAATTTTCAGAAGAGCATTAAAATATACTTACATGAATAACACACTATATCATAGATCATTTTACTTAATGTGGCTATGATGTCTGGGTCTTGATGAATCCCAAAAAGTTATAAATGAAGTCTATGAAGGGTTGTGTGATGCACATCAATTTGGACCAAAAATAAAAATTAACACAAACACATGGGATATTATTGGCATAACTTGGTTTAACATTATCCTGATTATGCTATGAAATGCCATCAAAGTTAGGTGCATTTTGATGTTATACATTGACCACCTGACCTGCTATATCCTACAATAGCATCGTGTTCTTTCAATAGTTGGGGTACTGATATAATTGGTCCTATATAACCACTTTATTCCTAATAACATCAGTTCATCCTTGCTGCCACCAATTACTTCTAAAAATGGGCTGAAGCAATTCCTTTAAGAGAAGTTAAAGTTGACAATGTGATGAATTTTTTTTGTGATAATATTGTTTATCATTTTGGGGTGCGATGTCGAATCATATCAGATAATGGAACCTCCTTTAAAGTGCTAAAATTTATCAATTTATCGAATACCATAAAATAGACTAGCGTTAATCTTCAATATACAACCCAAGAGCTAATGGTTTGGCCAAAGCATTTAATAAAAAATTGGTTAAATTACTCAAGAAAACTCTCTATAAAAGTAAGAGTGAATGGCATGATAAATTAACAAAAGCCTTGTGGGAATATCACAAAACTTATAAGACTATAGCACAGGCTACTCCATATTCTTTAGTCTAAAAAGGCAATATTAGCTCTCAAAGTAGAATTACTATCGCTTCATATTGCTATACAATACAGACTCACCCAAGAAGAAAATGATCTTCTACATTTGGAAGAACTTGAAGCCCTAGATAAAATTAGAATTCAAGCTGAAAAAAAATTAGAAATTTATAAGCACGAATGACTAGGGCTCACGATCGAATGGTCCATCCTAGGAGCTTTAAAGAAGGTGAACTTGTCTTAGTTCGCAAAAGACCTATAATTCCCCACCGTTGCATCGATGGTAAATTCGACCCTGTATGGGAAGGGCCCTTCATTATCAAAAAGGTATATGAAGAAGGAGCCTAGCAACTTATAGACTTATCTGGTTAAAGACCTATGCCACCAATTAATGGTCAATATCTAAAGAAATACCACACATAATCTCCCAATCTATAGAATGTTATGTTGAAAATTCCTCCTACAATACAGGTGGTAATTTATACATCCTCCTGCAAGATAGGAGATAATATTTAATCTTTCCTATAACAATGAGAGGCGACCCACATATATTCCAGCAATATAGGCTATAAATTTACCTGGTCCCTGCCATATAAGATATAAATTTACATGGTCCCTCTAAAGAAGGAGAAAATTTCATATAATCTTGCAGAGTAAGGTGTAATTTCGCATGTGCTCTTTAACAAAGTGAAAGGAAATTATGTGTGAAAATGCTTATAGGATAAATATGCTAGTTATAGCAACACAATACTTTATGCTCACAAAGCTAATGGTCGAGCTACTAAAATGGCTAAAATTCTAAAAATTTAATTCAAAATTGAGAAGTCCTCCTATGTACATGTGGTTACTGCTCTAATCTCCCGTTGCCTTGCTAGAAGGGCCTACTCCCTCTATCTCAAAGCTTTAAGCTCAGCTAATATACTCAGAAGCTCAATATGCTCTTTAGAGGTGTTTCACTTATAGTGCTATAAGGCCTGTAAATGAAAAATCAGATCAAGGAGAGCTCTCATCATCCTATCCTAGGAGCTCTTGCTTCAGTCTCTAAATCAGCAAGAATTATGTAAGATAACTTCCGAGAAATGAAGTGCAACTAAAATAATCCAAACTCAATAGTACGATAGAGGAACTCCCTTGTTTGTAAAATACTTGAAGGGAACTCATGTGGGCGCAGAAGAGTATGTAAACTATTTATGCCAGCTGGCTCCAAAATAGGAGAGCCTAATAAATAAACAGCTGCATGTGCTGAAAATAAGGCAGAGAAAACATATTAAATAAAAATTCAAATTTAATATATATTGCTCAAATGAAATAAATTTATAACCTATATATTTTTCTTTTGGACTCTTTGACTGGGAGAATGTCATACGACTAGATAGGTTATAAATTTCTTAGAATGATTGAATCCTCTTGGGAATTCACCATTTCTTTAGCCAGCTTTGTAGTGCATCAGCCTTACAATTTTCACCATGTATAACCCTAGTTAGGATTACTTGAAGGATTTATTCTAGGAGTTTCAAAGCATAATCATGATATGAGATTAGCTCGGGCTTATTATTTTAAAAGCACGTGTTACTTGCTTAATTAAAAGTTGAGAATATCTATATATATGCAGTTTCAAGATTTTCATATAAATTGCAATCTCAAGGCCCACTATTAGAGCTTCATATTTAGGTTCATTATTAATACGGATTTCTATCAAGCTATGGGAGTATCAATGTATTTCGTCTTGTAGGGCTATAATAATAAGGTCGTTGCCCACCAAAACTTTAGGAGTTTAAGTGGTCTGGCTAGTTTTATTGATAACGCTCCACCAAAATAGAGCTCAAATTCTTGCAAGTGTATTTTCTCTTCTACTTCAAGTATCTAATCATTTGGTAGCTCGCCACTAAGTGGAAAGCATACAGGTAAAGGATGTGCAGTTAAAAAATTTGCTAGCTCCTATCCTTTTACAACCTTTTGTGGCATGTAAGTAATATCAAATTACATTAATAAAATAGTCTATTTGGCTAGAAAACCCATCATAGTGGGTCTAGTCATTAAAAACTTTAATGAATCCACCTTAGATATCAATATTACCTTAAGGAATAACATATAATATCACAAATTTTACGTAGCAAAAATTAATGCTAAACGTTGCTCTTCAATGGATAAATACATCGATTCAGCCCCTATTAATCAATGATTAATATAGTAAAGGGCATTTTCTTTTCCATTGATATTATCTTGTGCCAGTAATGCTCTGAGCGATTCCTCCAAAGCTACTATATAAAAAATTAGGGCTTTACCCAAAATAGAAGCAGTGAGAATTGGAGAATTCAATAAATTTTGCTTTATGCTATTACATGCCTCCTAACAGCCATCATCCCAAATGAAAGGAGTATTTTCTTCTCATTCATATGAAGGGTTGGCATCTACTTGAGATATTAAATATAAATCGTCAGATATATGCCAATCTTTCTTGTAATGAATGAAGTTATCTTAGAGTTTTTGGAGGTGACATTTTCACTATAGCTTGGATTTTATCGGGATCAATTTTGATTCCCATATGGTGTACAATAAATCTGAATATTTTTTGGATGACACATGAAAAGTGTATTTAAGAGGATTCATTTTCAAATTAAATTTGTGAATCCTTTTGAATATAATTTTGAGATTGTTTATATGTTAATGAAGAATTCTATTTTTGACAACTAAATCATCAGTATAACATTCCACATGCTTGTGAATATGACAATCATAGATGTGACTCATCATCCCTTGATAGTTGGCCTTGGCATTTTTTAATCTAAATGGTATAACTTTATAATGGCATATGTCGGTCTCAAATCGCATTTGCAAGGTACCTGTTTGACAAGCTTGATTTTGGCATTGATGGAGAGCTTAAGCACTGCCACCTCTGGTGATAAATGAAGCATTTTGGTGTCATTTCGATGTAGTTCCATGGGAAATAGTCTTTGTATTTAAGAAATAGCATTTTTAGCTCTTCTATTTTAGCATGCGGGAGATTTGCACTAATAAGTGTTGGCTTTGGCTCTTCTTTGATACCCAAATTTATCTCTTTGAGTTTATCCATACTAGCTTGACCACCTCCTTTGAATTTGGAGGTTCTTTTTGATATACTGTTAGATCTTTAGCTTGATTTTGTATTCTGATAATCCTTCCTCCTTGTCTCTAATGTTGTAGAAGGTTGCATACATGAGACACATATATCAGAGGTACTCAAGATAGTGGTTGGATGCTGCTCATGTAAGACAAGAATAACGAGCGTATCCAAGAACCCATATTGTAGATAAATCATCGTTAATAGGTCTTTTTGCATGCTTGTTATGCCAGAGTTCTCTAAAATAACAAGCATATTTGTTTGTTTGCACAAGGAAAATATTTCTCTCCATGAGCTTTCTCATAATGGGTGGAGGATATAGAGGGATGATTATCAACATATCTCTATACTCCCACTCATCTTTGTATTCTATTTCATTAGCAGTATAATACAGTATCACTTTGGATTCATAGAAAAGGGATTCACGTTCATTGTGACCTCTTTTGGGGTGAACATAAAAAATATTTAACATTCTTATATTTATGATTGATGAGGTAATCAATATTTTGATATGCTGGCAAAGGTACTATTTTGATGAAATTTGTAGATATCTACTCTTCAGATACCCTTATCATCAAAATTGATACTTTTGTAATTTCTTAGATATGGAACTAGGTCTTGGGTACCCTTCCTCTTGGAATTCAATAGTATCCTTGGGTTGATAATGGAATTCCTTTTCCTCAATGCTTGATTTGCTCGAACACCGTACCTTATTTACATGATTAGCATTCTAATCAAAAGGGATGGATGATAGTTCACCCATTTTTCTCCCTATGATTAGTGGTTTAAAAGTGTTGGATATATCATCATCCTATTTGGTATCACTATCGAGGTGAGGGACTTTATAAATTTTCTTCAATTTATTACTTTTATCTTTCAGCTTTCTTTTATCCTGCATAACAGCTTGGATTCTCAAAAGAACGCTACCTTTAACTTTTGCCTAACAAAGTATTTGGTGTCATCATTGATTTTGACCTCATGCACCAAGAATTATTATTTGTCACCATTAATGCGATATTCATCATTATCTCGATTCTATTTCATATATAGATGAAGTGTTAAAGGAAATATAACATACTCGTGAAACCATGGTCTTTCGAGAAGTGCTCTGTATGATGTATTAAAACCAATTACATGAAACTTGCCTTTATATGTAGCTCTCCAAATGTTAGAGGTAAGACCACGGATACTAAGATTCTTTGCCCTTGTTCATTGAACCCTTGTAGGAATTGTGTGCTTTTGGTTAGATATTGAACATCGAGGGCCAATCCTTTGAGCATTCTGAGGCCCATTAGATTGATACAGGAACTTAGATCAATTAAAAATTTTGTTAATTTCTATATTATTACTCTCCAGCATAACTTAGAGTGGTCGATTATGATCTGTAATTTCCAGAAGAAGATCATTATCACAAAAAGTTACTATAGTAATATTATACGTATACAAAGCTTCTTTCATGCTTGCTCGGCAAAGAATGCCTCATACTATTCAGGATTCTACAAATGCTTGATGAGTGTTTTTCTAAGGTCCTTGAATATAACAAGTGCATATAATCTACAGTGTAGGCAACTTGCAGAGATGGGACAAGATATTGTAAAACACATTTGTACTTATAATTTTAGACTTTGGGGGATCTTGTGGCATAGCTTCTTAGTTCAGATGGATGCTCTTATACTACTCCTTTGTTGTCTTCTGAGGTGGAGGAAGAACTTGTTTCTCACTTCTCAATTGAATTTGCATCACTTCTTCAGACGAATCATCTTCAGGATGGGAGTCTTTCATGATTGCTACCTCTTCAATTTCTTTAGAATATGAGCTACTTCTAAGTCTTAGACTTTTTTGCTTAAGAGTTAGCTTACTCTTATTTTTTACATCAAAAAAACAAAGTTCTTCTTTTGAGTCCATAAACGGTGATGCCATATGGCAAGTTTCCTAAGGAAAGGCTTTTGAATTGGCCTTTGGAGAATTGAATGGTCCACCTCATCCTCTTTCATTTCTTTCACCTCTTTGGCTTATAAACTGACAAGTTTCCATTATAGTACTTATTTATTCTTTGGATTTTGAAATGAGGTGTAAGTCAGCTTCGTAGTCTTCCAACCTAATAGGTCGTCTTGAAGATTGTTGGTATTCATCAATTGAATCGATGTACCACTGGATTTTGGTTTTCTATCCTAATGATCTCTTTTTCTTTCTTCTTTGAGATCTGGATGCATAAGCCTTTCCTCCTTAAGCTTTGTAATACTTCAAGGGCTTCCTTTTACTTAATGCAGCCTTCTCCTCCGTCAAATTTATTAAGTGGAGGAGTCTTGGATCCATTTCAAATTCCAGAGCATTCATTTGACGAAAGACCTCGATAGCCAGTAAGAACTTCATCATTTTCTTGGCCATTTTAAGTATGTAAGTTTACAAACCTCCTTCATCTTGTTGGGGTTTCCTTCCAACATTTTCCTAGCACGAGCCGGAAGAAATGACATTGTCCTTATCTTTCTTGGGGTTAATTAATACACTATCTGATAGTGTTAATTCGCCACTCTTGTAGCTCCTTTCCACCCAATCTTTGAAGATAAAAAATTTCTCAAATAGGTGACTAACGACTCATAGGTACGAACAGTAGTTTGGGTCATTCATCTTGCCATCTTATTAATTGTCTTCTATAAGGTAGGGGTCGTCGGCTTCTCCTTTGCCTATTTTATTATTTTTGGAGCAGTCATTTTCTCTTTTTCTTTTTTATCCAGAGGAAAAGTAAAAGAAATGTTTACTTCATCCCTCCTTCAATCCTAAACTCTAGGTTGTTTGCCTTTTGTAGAAAAGTTATTATTCTAGTTGAAGTCAATAGCCTTAGGCTTGGGAAACCTTTCAAATTTGGCTACATGATCAAGTATATTTTGAAAGGTATTGATTGTATCCTTGGCCAAGTAGGGGGCCATCTGGTTATCAGTGTTCCCTAGTAGGAGTTCCAAAGCATATGTTTTGGTTAGTTGTTGCTCACACTTCATGTTGAGGTTCCTCCATCTGTTGAAGTATTTGGTGATAGACATGTCCTTCTTTCTTCTCTCAAGGGTGAGATCTGCAATAGTCACCTTCTTTGTCACATCAGTGAATCTTTTAATGAACATTATTTTAAGCTCAATGAATCTTTTAATCGAGTAATTTGGTAACTCAACATACCATTCAAAAGCTATGAATGTAAGGCTGCTAAAAAATTAGCATAGCAACAAGGTGTCATTTCCTTCGGTGTTACTGTAGGTAGCCTTAAATTGGGCCAAATATTTCCTATGTTTCTTTATGTTGGAAAATGTCTTGAATTGATGTACTATATATCCTTTAGGATATTTCACATAGTCGTATTCAATAGGATACAAGCAGCAAGTACCCACTAAATCTTCAGTAGTTTCCACCGTGATAACTACTTTCACTTTTTAATTTATAAGGCCTTCTATCTGGATCTTCCTGACAATTTTGTCTTCTTTGATCATTAACAGCATTGGCTCTTTTACCTATGTCCATTGGTCAGGAATATCTAGATCAGAAGGAGTGGCTCTAATACCTCAAGTACCCATATTCTCCTAAGGGTTTACAAGTTGTGTTATATCAAGCGCGGCCACTAGACAAGGTTCTCCAAGTTGTTCTTTTATCATGAAATTCATCTCATCAAGATGAACATTTAATTGGGCAATCTCTTGGTCTTTTCCCCATTGGAGATATTGCATTTCTTGCTTCAATTTTCTCAAAGCTTCGCTAGCCTACTCTTCCACTATGTCTTCTGATTGGGAAGGTGTCGTATTTGTAGGCATTTCCAGCTCTTGCATACCCCACGATTATTCTTTAATTTAGGGATTTTTGGTTGTATTCTAGCGAGTCTGTATTCTTTAGCTAGGCTGCTCAGAGGTATGACTGACCACTTGGGACATTTCCACATCCATGTGGTCATTTTTTTTCATTTCTTCCTCCTTATCATAATTCATATTATCAGGGAAGGCCTTTTCATCCCAATGTTCTTCATTGTAGTCCTCATCGGCCTTATATTCTTCTTTTGTCTAGCTTCAATTCCTCCAATGAATTATTAGAGAGTCAGGACCTTCTTTGTGTATATTAGCCTTTTCCTTATCAAGTCCAGTAGACTTAGTGGGAGACTTCTGGCAAAAATGTGTCCCATTGGTCATAATTATTGGGCAGCCTTTTACGAGCTTTGCTCTCATAGTCACCCTTTAAAACTTTTATTCATTCTAGCTCCTTTGGAATCCAAACCTGCTGGCCTGTTATACTGATCTTCGAATAAATTGCCCTAGACTCAGGGCAATATTAGTTACTTGGATCGATAAGTTCCTTTGAAGGAATTAACCTATGGTATAGCTGAAGGGGTCTTTGTTCGTAGCCTTCTTGATGAATACTACCATGGGATTTTTCCAATTGCTTCCTATCAAATCTCGGACATTATCCAGGCTTCATTCTGTTGCAAATCTGGATTCAAAAAGTATTATTTTGATGATGACAAACATATTTGTATTCTGTTTTGCTTGGCTAACCCAAATCAGGTACAAAAGATCAAAAGATACTCAAGCCAACTCAAGATCGGGTCTAAGTGTGTCTTAATGTAATGTTTTCCCTTTCTTGACTAAAATGTAATGTAATTAATCTCCTAGTTAAGTAACCTTGCACACACACACTCAGGGGGAGAGCTTGAGTGAATTAGAGTTACTATTCAATTTTTGTTCAGATCGTCCTGGACGATACTCACATCATCCTGGACGATCCAGTGAAAATAGGAACCCTAATTAGGGTGACCAAGTTAAGTCTATCTGATTAAGCTGATCATCCAGGATAATCTATTGACCGTACGGGATGATAGTCTCAAATCAAAAATTCTCAGCCGCCAGATCAAGTTATGCAAGTTTTATTTTTAGATATTTGATCTGATCATCCCGGACGATACACGTATTGTCCTGGACAATCCAGTACAATCAAGCCTAAATTAGTTTGGTGATTAAGGAAAGAAATTAATATTTAATTGATATGATCATATCGTTCCGGACGATCGTAAGATCATCCTGGACGATCATGATCATCTAGCGTGTTTCACATGTACGTCCAGAGCGGTGATCAGGATGATTTTGGTACTTTTTGAACTAATTGTACAGGATGATATCAATATCATCCTGGACGATCAAGTTATTTTGGGGTCGTACAGCACAAGTTCCTCTAGACGACCAGAGCAGTCTTCTAGATGAAATTCCTGAATTTATATGAATCATCCCGGACATTCGAAGAATCATACAGGACGATCTGAACAACTTTTTCTACTAATCGTCCAGAAGAGCTAGATCGTCCAGGCTGAAACAGGTGATTTTGAACTGATCATACAGGATGATCTATCGATCGTCCTGGATGATATTGGCTGACCAGTTAAGATTTAGGGCAAATTTTGAGCCCTCCTATAAAAGATCTTTTTCTTCCAATAAGAAAAATCTTTTACCACTTTCCTTTCCAGAAAAACCTTGAGAGAGAGAGAGAGAGCATGGGAGAGAGAGAGAGGATCTTGTGAGGGGAGTTTGTGAGGGATTCACAAAGGTTGCTCCAAGAAAGGATCAGAATCATCTTCTCCATTCATCGTCTCTCATCTTGTCGGTGTTTCCTATGGGAGGATCGTTTGCAAGAAGATTCGGGTTCTCTGCCCGCTTCAGGAGGAAGCGAAAGGAGTTCGGGTTCTCTGCCTGCTTCAGGAGGAAGCGAAAGGAGTTAAGGTTCTCTTCCTCATCGTGTTAGTGGAAAGGAGTTTTTGTACAGGCTTCTCCACCTTGCTGTGGGAGCAGAAGGACAGTTACTTTTGTGTTAGTGTAATACCCAGAGGGGAGGCTCCGGGGAGTGGACGTAGGTTAAGTTGACTGAACCACTATAAAATCTGGTGTGCTCTTTCTAATTATTTTTTGCACTTTATTTTTCTGTTATTATCTGCTTGGGTGAAATATGTGATAAATCTTTTTATCATTGTTTTAATTCATTTTCGCTATAAATTATCAAAAAAATTTTCATGTTGCTCATGAATTTTTTAAGTAACCAATTCACCCTCCCTCTTGGTTTGCCTCGGGACTAGTTCATCAGGGCTTAACATCGCTATCGAACTTTCAAGTGGTATCAGAGCGGGATTCAAAAATTTAAGTTTAAAAACTTTTAAATTTGATCTATGGCTAACTTTGGTTATCGTAATACTGCTGAAGGTTATTCAATTACACGATCGCCATTATTTGATAACATATCTTTTGATTTTTTGGAAAACTCACATGTCCACTTTTCTTCAATCAATTGATTATCGCATGTGGATGCTTGTTAAAGATGGCTATGAGCCACCTTTTAGAATGATTAACAATGTTAAAACTAAACTGTCTTTCATTGATTGGACTTTTAATGATCGTGACTTAGCCCAACTTAATGCCAAATGTTTGAACTATTTTTTCTGTGCCTTAAAATCTTAGGATTACATGCGTGTTTCTACTTGTACAACTGGCAAAGAAATTTGGGATAGATTATGCATTACTTATGAAAGTACAACTAAAGTCAAACAGTCTAGGTTAAACATATTACTTCATGACTATGAAATTTTTCGCATGAAACCTATTGAATCTATTTCTGAAATGTATATGAGGTTCACTCAAATTGTCACTTCTTCGCATGTTTTAGGAAGAGAACTTACAAATTATAAAAGAGTGAACAAAATTCTTAGATGTTTGCCTTCTTCGTATGATGCTAACTACAATCACTGAATCTAAAGATTTGAATACTTACACTATTGATAGCTTACTTAGATCACTCATTGCTTATGAGCAAGGAGTGAACCAAAGACAGCTTGATGCAGGTGAGAAGAAGAAGGAGAAAACAGTGGCACTGAAGGCCAACGATAGTGATACTAGTACTTTTGGGTCTGATAGCGATGACGTTGCCTTAATCACTACATAATTCAAAAGCTTTCTAAGGAAGAAATACAAGAACTTTCAGAAGTGGAAAAAGGGTAAGTCCAGCAAAAATTTTAAAGGCTCATCTGATACTATTTATTTTGAATGCAGGAAGCTTGAACACATTAAGGCTGATTGTCCTATACTTAAAGCTCACCCAAGCAAGGAAAAGGGTGAGGAAAAACCAAAATTTAAATGGACAAGAAGAGGATTCAAAAGGCATTTTAGGTAGATTCTGAATCCGACTCCTCTAAGATTGAAGCTGAAGAGGAGGAAACCAACTTGTGTCTGATGGCAGATGATCATCCTAGTCAGTCTGACCAGGAAGAGGTATGTAAGCTTACTTACGATTAATTATTTAAAGTGTCTGAAAGAATTCATGGATCGTATAGGAAGCTTAAGAAAACTCAGGCTAACATGAAACTAGAATTTCTGAACTTACAAAAAGAGCATGATTCTGTAGTTAAAGATCATTCCACACCTGACAGCAATCACATGCCTTTACTTGATGAATTTGATGAACTGAACAAAAAGTATTATGATCTAATTACTGAGCGTGATTCATTGAAAACCTCGCATGTTGATTTAGAAAGAGTTTTTAAAGAATTAGACAACATGTTATGTGAAGTGAAGAGTAGTAATGGAGCATTGAAATTTGAAATTGTAAGTTTGAAGAAAGAAAATGAATTTCTAAAAGTTAAAATCTATGCTTTTGAGAAAATAAAATTCCACCTACTTTTGTATAATTTTATGCACCACCACCTTTTGAAGAATTCATTTCAAAATCATCAAAGCATGTTTCATTCAAACCTAGGAAGAGGCATTATCACCCACGTAGATTAGTTAACCTTTTTTTGGTGTTAGATGTTTTTCTTGCGGCATGTTAGGACACATCTCCTAGACCTGAACTGTTCACCGTAGTACAGACTGGGTGTGGAGGCCTAAATTGCTTGTTTCACAGCACAGCACACATGCATTACATTCTTCTTTTCATAAGAAGAAACCCAAACCTGTTTGGGTTCCTAAATCTGACATTTGATGATTTTATAGGTGTTCTCTCACACAAGATCTCGTGAGAGCATGTGGTACCTGGATAGTGGATGTTCAAGACATATGACTGGATATGTAAATCAATTCATTTTGCTGGAGGCCAGGGTTGGAGGCAAGGTTACACTTAGAAACAACACCACTTGGAGGGTGGTAGGTTCAGGTATAATTGGTGATTCAAAGAATTTTATGATTGACAATATTTTGCTTGTAGATGGATTGAAACACAACCTACTGAGCATCAGTCAGCTCTGTGATAAAGAATACAATATCAAATTCCTGCCCACTTGCTGCATATTAAGCTTAAATGACAAAATTATTTTGTAGTGACAAAGGATCAACAATGTCTACATGCTGGATGTAAGTTGCTTTAAAGCTGATGTTTCAATTTGCTTAAAAACTGTTGCTGATGAGTCTTGGTTGTGGCATAGGAGATTATTCATGCTAGTATGAAAACCCTTAGGAGAGTCACCCAAAAGGACTTAGTGAGAGGTGTCCCCAAGCTTAAGTTCACTAAGGACCACCTGTGTGATGACTGTCAATTAGGGAAGCAAGTCTAGTCCTCCTTTCACTCTGTTAAGTACATTAGCACCTCTAGACCTTTAGAAGTCCTTCACATGGATCTCTTTGGACCCATTAGCACTGCCAGCTTAGAGGGGAAAGTCTATGGTTTTGTGATTGTTGATGATTACTCGAGGCTCACTTGGATTAAATTTTTGTCACATAAATCTGAGTCATTTGATGAATTTAAGTCCTTCTCCACTTGGATTCAGAGAAAGTTAGGTTATCAGATCTTGACTATTCATAGTGATCATGGTGGAGAGTTTAAAAATGTGAAGTTTGGAACTTTCTATGAGGAGCAAGGGATTAGTCTCAATTTTTCAGCTCCTAGGACCCCTCAACAGAATGGGGTAGCTGAAAGGAAGAACAGAACCTTAGTGGAAATCGCTAGAGCCATGCTTACTGAGTATTCACTTCCAAAATACTTTTGTGCTGAAGCGATGAACACTGCCTGTTATGTGCTGAATAGGATTAATGTTAGATCCAATCTGAACAAGACACCTTATGAGATCATTAAGGGTAGAACTCCAAACCTGTCCCACCTCCATGTCTTTGGCTGTAAGGTTTTCATTCTGAACAATGGGAAATCATCCTTAGGAAAGTTTTGACCCCAAATCTGATAAAGGAGTGTTCCAAGGCTATTCTAGTGTGGGGAAATCCTTTAGGGTGTTTAATAAGAGGACTTTGGTGGTGGAAGAGACAACTCATATGGTATTTGATGAATCTGATCCTAAGGTGACTAGAGTTGAGGAAGAAGAGGAGGTAGGGGAGATTACCCAAGGGGTTAAAAATACAAATCTGGAGGAAAGCATATATCCTCAAAACACTTTGCCTAGAGATTAGAGATATTCTTTGAGTCATCCTAAAGAACTGATCTTAGGAGACCCTTCAGAAGGTGTTAGGACTAGGCTTGGACTTAGGAAGGAAGTAAACCACTATGCCTTTATCTCAATGACTGAACCCACCAACATCAATCAAGCCCTCTCTGATGAATTTTGGATCTTAGCTATGCAAGAGGAACTGAATCAGTTTGTAAGGAATGATGTTTAGGAGTTAGTAGAAAGACCTAGGAATCAAAGTATAGTGGGAACTAAGTGGGTCTTTAAGAATAAAATGAATGATTCTGGTGTGGTGGTTAGGAATAAGGCAAGATTAGTGGCTAAGCAGTATAATCATATTGAAGGGATTGATTTTGAGAAGACCTTTGCACCTGTAGCTAGATTGGAAGCCATTAGGGTGCTACTAGCCTTTACCTGTTATAAGGGATTTAAGCTGTTTCAAATGGATGTCAAGAGTGCCTTTTTAGATGGGGTAATAAAAAATGATTTTTTTGTATAACAACCCCCAGGTTTTAAGAGTTCCCAATATCCAAATCATGTTTACAAATTAAAAAAGGCCTTATATGGATTGAAACAGGCATCCAGAGCTTGGTATGAGAGGCTTAGCACATTCCTGTTAGAAAGAGAGTTTATTAAGGGGAGCATAGACACCACTCTTTTTCTTAGGAGAATAGGGGATGATTTACTCATTATCCAGATCTATGTTGATGATATAATTTTTGGATCTTCTGATAAACATTTATGTGATGACTTTTTTAAAATAATGAGTAAGGAGTTTGAGATGAGTATGATGGGAGAGTTGTCTTACTTTTTGGGGTTTAGCATAAGGCAAATAGATGATGGAACATTTCTCAATCAATCTAAATACACTAAGGACATTTCAAAGAAATATGAAATAGACAAAGCCAAGCCAATCAACACTCCCATGAGATCCTCTATTAAGTTAGATAAGGATTCAAGTAGAAAATCTGTTGATCAGAGGAAGTATAGAGGAATAATTGGATCACTGCTTTACATGACTGCTAGCCGACCTGATATTATGTTTAGTGTTTATCTTTGTGCTAGGTTTCAAGCTGATCGTAAAGAGTCCCACCTAACTACTGTTAAGAGAATTCTTAGATATCTTTTAGGGACCCCAAACCTAGGAATCTGGTACCCTAGGCATAGCACCTCTTTTGAGATTATTAGATATTTTGATTCTGACTTTACAGGGTGTAAGGTGGATAGAAAGAGCACTTCTGGAACTTATCAATTCATAGGACAGTCTTGAGTCTCCTGGTCCAGTAGAAAATAGAACTCAGTTGCACTTTCAACTATTGAAGCTGAGTACATTGCCTTAGGAAGTTGTGTGGCCCAAGTTCTTTGGTTGAAGCAATAAGTCTTGGATTTAGGATTACCTGTGGGCACAATTTCTGTTCTGTGTAATAATACTTATGCCATCTATAATTCTAAGAATCCAATTCAACATTCTAGAACCAAACACATTGATATAAGGCATCACTTCATTAGGGACCATATTACAAAAGGGGACATTGAGCTACATCATGTAGCAACTGAAAATCAGCTGGCTGACATATTTACTAAACCACTGGCCTTTCACTCATTCAGCATTTTGAGGACCAAATTAGGTGTGATTGACATAAATGCTTGATTCTGATGACCACTGATTTCTGATTTGTCTGTTTTTCATTCGGTTTCTAATAGTTAGTCATTTGATTTGATTATCTATTTTCTGTTGATTTTTTTTCTACTGATTTTTATTTTAATCTTATTGTTAGCATGATTCAAATATTTATTTTGATGCGATTTCCTACTTGATTTTTACTTACTATTTTATGCTTTTCAAAATCTAATCACTGGTCACTACTGCTGATAAACTGGATTTGTGACTGAAAATTTTGCCTTATTTTTTGGTTTGGAAGCTTGTAAGCAGTGATTGATTCCACTGGATCTGTTAAAGGGAAGAAACATTGATGATTATTTCTCTTCCTCTAACTCCTTTAATCGTAAATTATTTCTTTTGGATAAAAATCTTCTTCAAAATTAAAAAGTTAATTTTTGAAATAGAGATCTATTTTATCTTCCTACAGTAATCTACCTCATATGAATAGTGTTTTCAAAGTTTTGAGTCATTATTATAATTTTCTAAACCAAGTGATTGCACTTATCATACAATGTATGGTTTTTATTTTATGAATTACTCTTCCTTATTATGGAGAGTGAGTTTTTTCGTCTCATATGTTTGGAAGATAATTTCACAGCTGAGACTCTTTAACGATTATGAAAGAAAGAAATCTTACAAAAGATGCGTAGTGCGCCAAATAAATTGAAAAAGAGGCTCAAAATGAGCCCAAAGCTGAAAAGATGCGAAATGTTGCCACACTGAAAGATACACAATGTGTATCAAAAATCAAAAGATGCGCAAAGCGCCAAACAAATTGAAAAAGAGGCACAAAATGAGCCCAAACCAAGCTTTCTTCCCTTTTAGATCGTTAAATGTCTTAGAAAAATTCGTGTGCCACTTAATATTTTCAAAAGCTAAAGTTTGAAAATCTTGATTTCTGATTTCTTACTTTGTAATATTACTATATCACATATTTTTCTAGAATGAGGCTTGAAAGGATCTCTTTTCAAATCCAATTTCTTTTCTTCTAAATTGGATTTTTTTTTTGAAAGAATTTGCATCTACAAGGTGTCCGAGGTGGGAGTTACGAAAGTTGATTTTCTAACTTTTCTGGATTTCAGTGCTGTCGATCGTCTTCTTATTGGTTTTTGGATTTAAAATCAAGGAAAAATTTTGATTTACTGGAGCAGATCGATTAAAAAAATTATTATTTTTGTGTTTCGAGCTTCGAGTTTTATTTACTCTGCTTTTATTTTTCATTTTATTGTATGTATTTTTGGGATCCCTGGTCTTTAATCTCCATCCTCAGCCACCACCTCCTCCTCCTTCTGATCAGGATCCGCCTCTATTTTAGTTTTATGTTTTGTGTTATTTTCTATCTATATTATTGTGTATGTTCCTCCTCCTTTTTGTGATGTCAAAAGGGGGAGTTAGTTGAGTGACTAGTAGTTTTTATTTCATGTATTGCTCTTATTTTATAGTTATTTATTTTGTTTGCAGTTATTTTCCTGTACTGTTCTCGTTGTTCAGTGAAATTTGAAAAGATATTTATTTTTCGTATGTGCGTTGGTTAACTCCCGGTTACTTTATTTGAAACTACTGCTCAATATTTGACATCATCAAAAAGGGAGAGATTATTGCAAATCTGGATTCAAAAAGTATAGTTTTGATGATGACAAATATGTTTGTATTCTATTTTTTTAGCTAACCCATTTCAGGTACAAAAGATCAAAAGCAACTCAAGCCAACTCATGATCGGGTCCAAGTGTGTCTAAATGTAATGTTTTTTTCCTTTCTTGAGTCAAATGTAATGTAACTAATCTCCTAGCTAAGTAACCTTGCATACACACACTCAGGGGGAGAGCTTGTGTAAATTAGAATTTCTGTTCTTTTTTTATTCAGATCGTCTTGGACGATACTCACATTATTTTGGACGATCCAATGAAAATAGAAACCCTAATTAGGGTGACCAAGTTAAGTTTGTCTGATTAAGCTGATCGTCCAGGATGATCTATTGATCGTACGGGACGATAGGCTCAAATTAAAAATTCACAGCCGTAATATCAAGTTAGGCAAGTTTTATTTTTAGATATTTGATCTGATCGTCCCAGAAGATACACGTACCGACCTGGATGATCCAGTATAATCATGCCTAAATTAGTCTGATGATTAAGGTAAGTAATTAATATTTAATTGATACGATCATATCGTCTAGGATGATCACAAGATTGTCCGGGATGATCATGATCGTCCAGTGTGTTTCACCTATACGTCCAGAGCGGTGATCAGGATAATTTTGGCACTTTTTGAACTAATCATAAAGGATGATATCAATATCATCATGGACGATCAAGTCATTTTGAGGTCGTACAGCACAAGTTCCTCTAGACGACTTGAGCGATCTTCTGGACGAAATTCCTGAATTTACATTAATCATCCCGGACGATCGCAGAATTGTACGGGACTATCTGAACAAATTTTTCTACTAATCGTCCAGAAGAGCCAGATCATCCAGGCTGGAACAGGTGATTTTGAACTGATTGTACAGGATGATCTATCGATCGTCGTGGACAATATTTGCAGACCAGTCGAGATTTAGGAAAAATTTTGTGCCCTCCTATAAAAGATCTTTTTCTTCCAACAAGAAAAATCTTTTGCCACTTTCCTTTCTAGAAAAACCTTGAGAGAGAGAGAGAGAGCTTGGGAGAGAGAAAGGATCTTGTGAGGGGGAGTTTATGAGGGATTCACAAAGGTTTCTCCAAGCAAGGATCAGAGTCATGTTCTTTGTTCGTCATCTCTCATCTTATCGGTGTTTTTTTGTGGGAGGATCGTTTGTAAGAAGATCCGGGTTCTCTACCTGCTTCAGAAGGAAGCAAAATGAGTTCGGGTTCTCTTCCTACTTCAGGAGAAAGCAAAAGGAGTTTGGGTTCTCTGTCTGCTTTAGGAGGAATCGAAAGGCGTTCATGTTCTCTGCCTCATCGGGGTTCTCTGTCTGCTTTAGGAGGAATCGAAAGGCGTTCATGTTCTCTGCCTCATCGGGTTAGTGGAAAGGAGTTTTTGTATAGGCTTCTCTGCCTTTCTGTGGGAGAATAAGGAGTGCCACTTTTGTGTTAGTGTAATACCCGGAGGGGAGGCTCCGAGGAGTGGACGTAGGTCAAGTTGACCGAACCACTATAAAATCTGATGTGCTCTTTCTGATTATTTTTTGTACTTTATTTTTCTGTTATTATCTGCTTGGGTGAAATCTATGATAAATCTTTTTATCGTTGTTTTAATTTATTTCCTTTGCAAATTATAAAAAGATTTTTCCTGTTGCTCACAATTTTTTTAAATAACCAATTCACCTCCTCTTGGTTAGCCTCAGGACTAGTTCATCAGAGCTTAACATTCCTATCGAACTTTCACATTCTTCTCAGATTAAGATAATGAGGAAGGCCTCTGTGACTTCCTCAATAAGCTTTCTTTAAAACCTCCTTCTTCCAAGAGTCTTTAAAACCTCCTTTAGAAGTCTCTCAAAAGTCTTCTTTAGGTCGCCACTAATGTTATTGTGCTTAACCCATCTTAATAATTCAAGCCATTATTGATGGGTATATTCACCTCTAGTTGAGGCAATGGTTCTATCAAGCTATAGGAGTACCGAAGTATTCCAGCTTGCAGGGTTATGAATATAAGGTTGATGCCCAACTGAACTCTTGGGATTTTAGGCGATCTAGCTTATTTTATTAATGAAGCTCCATCAAAATAGACCTTTCATTATTTATAGTATATTTTTGCTTTCACTTTCAATATCTGCTCATCTGGCAGCTTATCTTTAAGTGGAAAGCATACAGGTAAAAGATGGGCAGCTAAAAAATCTACTATTGCATGTTCTTTCACAACCTTTTATTGTATTTAAGTTATATCAAATTGCATTAAAAAAATGATCCATCTGGCTAGACGACTCATCAAAGTGGGTCTAGTCATTAAAAGCTTTAATGGATCCACCATAAATATTAAGGTTATCTTATGAGATAATATATAATGTCATAATTTTTACGTAGCAAAAATTAATGCTAAAAATTGCTCTTCAATTAGTAAATACTTCGATTCAGCCCCTATTAGTTGATGACTAATATTATAAAGGGCATTTAATTTTCCATTGGCATTATCTTGTGCCAGCAACGCTCTGAGTGATTCCTCCAAAGCTGCTGTATATAAAATTAGCATTTTACCCAGAATAGGAGCAATGAGAATTGGTAGATTCGACAGATATTATTTTATGCTATTAAATGCCTCCTAACAAGCATCGTCGTACATGAAAGGAGTATTTTTCTTCATCAATCATGCTAAGGGGTGGCATCTAGCTGAGAGATTAGATATAAATCTTTGAATATATGATAATCTTTCTTATAATGAATGAAGTTTTCTTAGAGTTTTTGGAGGTGCCATTTTTGCTATCGCTTGGATTTTATCATACTCCCACTCATCTTTGTGTTCTATTTCAAGAGAAATATGATGTTATATCACTTTTAATTCATAAAAAATGAATCAACATTCATTGAGAACTCTTTTGGGGGAATATAGAAAGTCTTTAGCAGTCATGTGTTTGTGTTTGACAAGGTAGTCAATGTTTTGGTATGCACCACCGTCATAGGTATTATTTTCATGATATTTATAAATATCTGCTCTTCAAATACCTTATCATCAAAATTGGTACTTTTTGTAATTTCTTAGATATGAAATTGGGTCCTAGGTCTCGATCCTCTTGAAATTCTATAATACCCTTGGGCTGATAAAGGAATTCAATTTATTTATAAATGCTTGATTTGCTCAAACACCATACCTTATTTGTTTGTTTATCTTTGTAATAAAAAAGGACAATAGATAGTTCACTCTTTCTTTTCCCTATGATTAGGGGTTTAAAAGTAGTGGATAAATCATCATCCTCTTTGGTATCACTACCATATGAGGTACTGAGCAAATTTGCTTCAATTTATTCTTCTCTTTATCTTTCAACTTTCCTTTATCCAGCAAAGCAGCCTGGATTCTTGAAAGATCATTGCCGTTTGACTTTTGCACTATAAAGTACTTGGCATCATCATAGATTTTGACTTCATGCACCAAGAAAAGTTGTTCATCACCATCAATATGATGTTCTTTACTGACTCGATTTTATTTCATACATTGATGAAGTGTTTAAGGAACTATAACATGCTCATGGAGCCATGTTCATCGGAGAAGTGCCTTGTATGATGTGTTGGAATCAATTACATTGAACATTGCCTCCATATATAGCTCTCCAAATCTTAGAGGTAAGATCAGGGATCCCAAGCTTCTTTTCCCTTGTTCATTGAACACTTACAGGAATACTGTGCTTTTGGTTTGATATTGAACATCCAAGACCAATCTGTTGAGCATTTTCTGGCTCATTAGATTGACAAAGGAACCTGGATCGATCAAAATTCTATTAATTTTCACATTGTTACTCTACACCGTAACATAGAGTGGTTGATCATGATCAACAGTTCTCTAGAGCATATTATTATCATAGAAAGTTACTATAGCAGTATTCTACGTATATAAAGCTTCTTTCATGCTTTGCTTGGAAAAGAATGCCTCGTCCTATTTATGATTCTGCAAAGACTTGATGAGTTTTTCCCTAAAGTCCTTCGACATAACAAGGGCATTATATATACTTAGAAGTGCATGCAGCTTGCGAAGATGGGACAAGATATTGTAATCCACATTTCCACTTGTAGTTTTAGGCTTTGGTGGATCTTATGTCATAGCTGCTTGGTTGATCTGGATTTTCTTATCCTACTCCTTTACCTTCTGCTGAGGAGGAGGAAGAACTTATTTCTCACTTCTCAGTTCAATTTACATTACTACTTCAGACAAATCATGTTCAGCGTTGGAGTCTTCTGTGTTTGCTACCTTTTTAGTTTCTTTAGATTTCAAGCTACTTCCAAGCTTTGGACTTTATGCTTAACAGTTGGCAGCCATCTGAAAAACATAATTTCTTGACTGAGTCCAAAAATAATGATGCCGTATGGCACATTTCCACAGGACACGCTTCTGAATTAACTTTTTAAGAATTGAGAAGTCTACCTCATCCTCTCATATTTCATTCACCTCTTTGGCATATAACCCTATAAGTTTTCATTGGAATAATTATTTTTTCTTCAGATTTTGAATTCAGTTGTAAGTCAGCCATGTAGTCCTCGAACCTGATAGGTCGTCTAAGAAGTTACTGGTATTCATCGATAGAATCGATGTACCGTTGGAGTTAAGTTTTTTATACCAATGATTTCTTCTTCTTCCTTCTTTGAGATCTAGTCACAGAAGCCTTTCCTCCTTGGTCTTTCTAATACTGCAAGGACTTCTTTTTTACTTTCACATAGGCTCCTTCTTAGCTGACTTTTTTAAGCAGACGAGTCTTGGATCCACTTCTAATTTAATATTATTATTTTGATGAATGCCCTCGATAGCTAGTAAGACCTTCATCATTTGCTTGATCTTTTTAGATATGTAAGTTTTCTAACCTCTTTCATCTTGTTGGGATTCCTCTCCTATATTTTTATAGCACGAGTTAGAAGAAATGACATTGGCCTTTTCCCGCTTACGGTTAACTAATATACTATTTGATAGTATCAATTCATCACTCCTGTAGCTCCTTTCCACCAAATATTTGAAGATAAAACAATCCTTGATTGGTTGACTAAAGACCCAGTGGTAGGGACTATAGTTCAAGTCATTAATCATGACTGCTTATTATGGTCTGCGAAACTATGGTAGCGGTAGGCCAATCCTAAGTGCATGTCAAAACATTTTTCCAGTACATTCTATCTTAAAAGGGTACGATTTATTAATTTTCTCATGTAAGGTAGGGGCCATTGCTTCCAAGCGTACCATTCAAAAGTTATACCTAAAAGGCTGCTGACAAATTAGCTAAACAACAAGGCATCATTTCCTCCAGCATTATCGCAGGTAGCCTTAAATTAGGCTAAATGTTTCCTAGGGTTCTCTGTGCCAGAAAATATCTTGAGTTGAAGTATCACATATCCTTTAGGATATTTCACCTGGTCTATTCAATAGGATATGGGTGGCCTGTACCCATTAAAGTTTCAGTAGTGATAACTAGTTTCACTTTTTGATTGATAATGCAATCTAGGTCTTAGTGACTATTTTGTCTTCTTTGATCGTTGTCAACATCAACTCTTGTACCTCTATCCCTTGGTTAATAATATATGGATCCGGAGGAGTAGCTTTAATATCTGAAGTACCCATATTCTCTTCAGGGTTTATAGGTTGTGTTCTGCCAAGTGCAGCTGCTAGACCATGTTCTCCAAGTAGTTATTTTATCATGAAATTCATCTCATCAAGACATTTAATTAGGTAATCTCTTGGACTTTTCCCCATTGGCGAGATTGTATTTCTTTTTGCAATTTTCTTACTACTTCAGTAGCCCCATCTTCCTCAACGTCTTCTGATTGGGGAGGTGTCACGTTTGTAGGCATTGCCAGCTATTATATACCCCACAATTGTTCTTCTTTTTTAGGATTTGCACCTACATTCTGACGAGTATGTATTCTTTGGCTAGGATGCTCGGAGGTATGGCAAACCACACAAACCACTTCTTTATCATATGGTCCTTTTTTGTCATTTCTTCCTCCTTATCAAAATACCAATTATCGAAGAAGTCCTTTTCATCCCAATGTTCTTCATTATAGTCCTCATCAGCTTCATATTCTTCTTCTACCCATCTTTGATGCCTCCAATGGATTATTAAAGAGTCAGGACTTTCTTCGTGTAAAATGGCCTCTCCCTTCTCAAGTAGGGTAGGCTTGGCGAGGGACTTCTAGCCAGAATGTGACCCTTGGTCACAATTGTTGGGCGGCCTTATGAGCTTTGCTCTTGTAGTCACCCCTTAAAATTTTTGTTTGTTTGGGCTCCTTTAGAATCCAAACCTGTTGGCCTCTCGCAATGATCTTTGAATAATTTGCCCTAGACTAAGGGCAATATCAATTACTTGGACTGATATGTTCCTTTGAAGGAATCAACCTATGGTATGGTCGAAGGGGTCTTTGCTTGTATTCTTCCTGATGAAGAATACTATGGGATTTTCCCTCTTGCTTCCTTTTAAATCCTGGATGTTGTAAGAACTCCATTCTTATCAGATTAAGGCAATGATGAAGGCCTCTATCACTTCCCTCATAAGGTTTCTCCTTCTTCCAAGAATCTCTTGAAATCTGAAAGACATCTTTGTTCAATGACTTCAATCCTTATTAGTTTCTAGTTTGTCACAACTTTGAGTAGCTTGTGAAGATAGGAGAAGGCCATTTTTTTCTTCTCTGATTGCGGCAGCTAGCTAAAAGTTTCTCAGAAAGACTTCTTCAGGTCGCCTCGAGTATTATTGTGATTTACCCATCAGAATAGTTCAAAACCATTTCTTATGGGTATATTCAACTTTGATTGAGGTAGTGGCTTCTGACTTGGGGTGTCTGTATTTATCCACCCAATAACTATAAGTCAAGCATAAGCTTTTCTCTTAGCTTTCTGTGATATTTTGGCGCCAGAACTAGAAGCTTCAACATCGTTTCTCCTAGGAATGAAAATAGTCTTCTCAGGAACCTCAGCTTTGTTCCTCTTTCAATTGGCCATATGAATAACAATTAATTTCAAATTAGGCTCAGGAGCCTTTTGTTTGGCCAATGGGAACATTATTTGTGCTGACATTGGTAGTCCCAGTATTAGGCCTCTCATTATGGACAGGAAATTTGTTCACATTATTGCCAACCAGGTCAGTAGTATTTTGCTTCTATTTAGGCTTATAAACCTTCTTCTTGGCTGAAAAAAGTACGAGAGGCATGATTGAAAATTTAAATAACATTGAAGACCTCAGTATAGTGGTGTTCTCAGTCAACACCTTCCTAGCTAATACAACCTCATCATGAAGGAAGTTAGATACCTCAAAAATATTTTTGAATTCTAACATTGCTCCAATATGGCCAATCTAAATCACAGTTTGGGGAAGTTGGACTTGTGATCCTTCCCCAAGTTTAATGATCATTATACTATTGATAGGTGACATGTTTCTATAATCTGTAATAGCCTTGCAAGGATTAGAGTCAAACATACTTCTATTGCACAAAAAAAATAAGACATCATGAACAAGCTACTACCCATGAGTGATGCTAATGATACTATGATGGAGATGATTACTCATCCTTCCTCGACCCATCACCATCACAGTATCATCAGCATCACTCTTAGGTAGTAGCTTTTTCATGAAGTCTTAATTTCTTGTGTAATAGAAATCATTTTAACTCTAATCCCTATAAGTTTTATTGCAAGTTATTGAAACACGTCGCCTGTCAATAGCATAATGACCATTAAACTCGATGAAGAATCATGAGTCACATTTCCCTTTACATTGATTTAGACTGATCGTACTAGTATAATGTTATAATTCAAAAATTTTTCCAAAGTATTTAACTTTCTTCCTGACGAGGTTGTATCGACTAGGAAGGTGTTTACTATGAATACCACTGTATCAAGGTTTTCTGTATTCTCTAGACTTTCAATCGCGCCTCTTGTAATTCCTTCATTTAAGAAGAAAGTTTATAAGCCTAAACCAAACCAAATTACTACTGACCTACTGGCCAAAATATGAACAAATCTGTTATTCACTATGAGAGGCCTAATACTGGGGCTGCCAACGTCAGTGCCAAAATGTTTCTGTTGGCCAAATAAAAGGCTCTTGAGCCTAAGTTGAAATCAAATGTTATTGATATGGCCAATCAAAAGAGGAACGAAGCTCAGGTTCCTGAGAAAACTATTTTTATTCCTAGAAGCAATGATGCTAAAGCTTTTTCTTATGGCATTAAACTATTAAGGAAGGCCAGTAGAAAAGCTAATACTTGACTTAGAGTGAGTGGGTGGACAAATATACCCATTGTAAGTTAGGAGCCACTAAGTCAACCAAAGGCAAATATATACATCAAAAATGGTTTTGAATAATTAAGATGAGGAAAGCCGAATACACTAGATGCGACTTGAAGAAATCTTTCTAGGAGACTTCTAGCCAACTATCACCATTAGAGAAGATAGAATCAACCTTCTCATATTTTCACAAGCTACTGAAGGTTGTGAAGAATGGGAAACTGATACGGAGTTGGACAAAGTTATTGAACAAAGACATCATTTCTCTTTAAAGAGATTCTTGGAAGAAGGAGGTTTCAAGGAAACCTTATCAAGTAAGTGACAGAGGCCTCCCTCTTTACCTTAGTCTGAGAAGAATGAAGTCTAGACAATATCTAGGATTTGAGAAGAAGCAAGTAGAAAAATCCCCTGATAGTCTTCATTAGGAAGGCTACAAGCAAAGACCCCGACCATACCATAGGTCAATTCCTTCAAAGGAACTTATCAGTCCAACTAATTAATATTGCCTTGAGTATACAAAAAATTATTTGAAGATCATTGTAAAAGGCCAGATGGTTTAGGTTCCAAAGGAGCCCAAACAAAAAAAATATTAAAGGGTGACTACGAGAGCAAAGCTTGTAAGGCCACCCAAAAATTGTGTCCAAGGGTCACATTCTGGCGAGAAGTCCCTAGCGAAGCCTACCCTGTTTGATAAAGGAAATGCTATTATGTTTGAAGAAAGTCTTGACTCTCCAATAATTCATTAGAGGAATCGTAGCCAGCCAAAAGAAGAATATGAGGCGGATGAGGACTACAATGAAGAGCACTAGGATGAAAAGGCCTTCCTCGATAATGGGTATTATGATAAGAAGGAAGAAATGATAAAAAAGGACCACATGATGTGGAAGTGGTCTGAGTGGTCAGCCATACCTCTGAGCAGCCTAGCGAAAGAATGCAGACTTGCTGGAATGCAGCTATAAATCACCAAAATGAAGAACAACCATGGGGTACGCAAGAGCCGACAATGCCTACAAATACGACACCTCCCCAATCATAAGATGTGGAGGAAGAGGAGGCTAGCGAAACTATAAGAAAATTACAACAAGAAATACAATTTCTCAAATGAAGAAAAGACAAGGAGATTGCCCAAGTAAATGATCATCTTAATGAGATGGATTTCATAACAAAAGAACTACTTGGGCAACTCGGTCTAGCGGCTGCACTTGGCATAACATAACCTATAAACCCCCAGAAGAATATGGGTACTTCAGGTATTATAGCCGCTCCTCCTAATCCAGATATTCCTAACAAAGGGATAGATGTACAAGAGCCGATGTTGACAACAGTCAAAGAAGATGAAATAGTTAATAAGACCCAGATTGAAGACCTTATCAATCAAAAAGTAAAACTAGTTATCTCTGTCGAAACTGTTGAAGCATTAGTCGGTATAGGCTGCCCATATTCTTTTGAATATGACCAGGTGAAATATCCTAAAGGATGCATGGAACTTCAATTCAAGACATTTTTTGGCATAGAGAACCTTAGGCAATATTTATCCCAATTTAGGGCTACCTGTAGTAACACTGGAGGAAATTATGCCTTATTGCTGCACCCATTTTTCAATAGCCTTACTGGCACGACTTTTGAATGGTACGCTGAGTTACCAAATGACTCAATTAAAATATTTATCAAGCTTAAAATAATGTTCATTAAATGGTTTGCTGGTGCAACAAAGAAGGTGACTATTGCAGATTTTGCCCTTCTTAGAAGAAAAATGGATGAGTCTATCACTAAATACATCATAAGATAGCTAAAGTGTGAGTAATAACTAATCAAAAATATGTTGTGGAACTCCTATTAAGGAACATTTACGACCAGATGGCCCCCTATATGGCAATAGATGCAATCAATACCATCCAAGAATTACTAGATCGTGTAGCCAAATTTGAAAGGTTACTCAAGACTAGGGGTATTTGCTTCAATTATAATATTAAGCCTATGGTGAAAGGAAAACAGCTTAGAGTTTACAACTCAAGGAGGGATAAAGTAAATATTGCATTTACTTCTCCTCCTAATAAAAAGAAAAAAGGGGAAATTGATGTGCCTAAAATGATAAAACACATAAAGGCCATACTCTTTTAAGAAAGAACGTACTGGGAAATTTTTTTGACATGCACTCAGGATTGGCCTATAGCTACTAGAGTCTCATCGACTAAAAGAGGTTGGCATGATAAATGACTCAAACTACTGTCCATACCACCGGGTCATTAGCTACCCAATTGAGGATTATTTTGTCTTCAAAAATTTGGTGGAAAGGAGCTACATGAGTGGAAAATTGACACTATCGGATAGTGTTTTAATAAACCCCAAGTGTGAAAAGGCCAATGTCATTTCTTCCATCTCGTGCCAGAATAATGTAGGAAAGGAACCTCAACAAGATAAATCAGGTTGGGAAACTTACATTTCTAAGAAGACCAAGGAAATGATAAAGGCCTTACTAGCTATTGAGGGCATTCGTCAAATGAATGCTTTGGAATTAAAAGTGGATCCAAGGCTCCTCCGCTTGATGACATTAGCTGATGAGGAGCCTACATCCAAAAAAAAGAAGTCCATGAAGTATTACAAAAGCCAAGGAGAAAAGGCTTATGCGTCTAGATCTCGAAGAAGAAAGAAGAAGAGTTCTTCCGGATAGAAGACCAAAATCAAGTGGTATGTTGATTCTATTAATGAATACCAGCAACCTCCTAGACAACTTCTAAGATTAGAGGACTACTTGGCTGACTTATACCTCAATTCAAAATCCATAGAAGAAATAAGTATTATGACAAAAATATTTCAAATTATAAGTCAAAGAGGTAAAAGAAATGCGAGAGGATGAGGTGGACCTCTCAATTCTTAAAAGACTAATAAAAAATCCTGTCCTAAGGAATCGTGCCATACGACATCATTGTTTATGGACTTAGATGAAGTACTATATTTTTGGGATGGAAAAAATTAGAGAAAGCCAACTCTTAAGCATAAATGTCCAAAGCTTGGAAGCAACTTGGATTCTGAAGAAACTGAAGAGGTAGCAAACATAGAATGTTGCAAATCTGGTTTTGATGATGACAAACAAGTTTCCAGTGTGTTTTTCTTGGCTAATCTGTTTCAGGCACAAAAGACCACGGGCCACTCAAGCCAACTCAAGATCGGGTCCAAGTGTGTCAAATGTATGATTTTTCCTTTTATTGAGTCAATTATAATGTAACTGATCCCCTAGCTAAGTAACCTTGCACACACACACTCAGGGGGAGAGATTGAGTGATTTAGAGTTTCTGTTCAGTTTTTATTCAGATCGTCCTGGACGATAGTCGCATCGTCCTGGACGATCCAGTTAAAACAGAAACCCTAATTAGGGCAACCAAGTTAAAAAGGTCTGATTAAGCCGATCGTCCTGGATGATCTTTGGATCGTACGGGACGATATGCTCAAATCAAAAATTCTCAGCCGCCAGATTAAGTTAGGCAAGTTTTATTTTAAGTATTTTGGTCTGATCATCCCGGATGATACGTGTATCATCCTGGACGATTCACTACAATCATGCCTAAATTAGTCTGGTAATTAAGGAAAGCAATTAATGTTTAATTGATACGATCACATTGTCCTGGATGATCGCAGGATCGTCCCGGACGATCGTGATCGTCTTGTGCATTTCAGCTGGACGACCCGAACTGTGTTCAGGACGATTTTGGGCCTTTTTGAACTAATCGTACAGGACGATGTCCCAATCGTCCTGGACGATCAAGTCATTTTTTGGTCGTCCAGCACAGATTTCTCTAGACGACCCGAACTGTCTTCTAGATGATTTTTCTCAATTTGCACTAATCGTCCCGGACGATCGCAGTATCGTACGGGACGATATGAACAACTTTTTATACTGATCATCCAGAAGAGCCTAATCGTCCAGACTGAATCAGCTAAATTTGAACTGATCATACAGGACGATCTACCGATCGTCCTGGACGATCTTGGCCGACCAGTTGAGATTTAGGGCAAATTTTAAGCCCTCCTATAAAAGAACTTTTTCTAAAATTAAGAGAGATCTTTTGCTACCTTCCTTCCCTGAGAAACCCTAGAGAGAAGAGAGAGTTGGGAGAGAGAGAAGAGATCTTGTGAGGGGGAGTTAGTGAGGGATTCACTAAGGTTGCTCCAAGCACGGATCAAAGTCATCTTCTCCGCTCGTCGTCTGTCGTCTAATTCTTCTTGGGAGGATCGTTCGTAAGAAGATCCGGGGTTCTCTGCCCACCTCAGGTGGAAGCAAAAGGAGTTCGAAGGTTCTCTGCCTGCTTCAGGAGGAAGCAAAAGGAGGTCAGGTTCTCTGCCTCACCGTGTGGTGAAAAGGAGGTGTTTTATACAGGCTTCTCCGCCTTGCTGTGGGAGCAAAAGGAGAGACACTTTTGTTTAGTGCAATACCCGGAGGGGAGGCTCCGGGGAGTGGACGTAGGTCAAGTTGACCGAACCACTATAAAATCTGGTTTGCTTTTCTTATTCAGTTTTGCACTTTACTTTTCAATATAAACTGCTTGGGTGAATATCTTTGGTTGATCTTTTCGTTCTTGTTTACTTGTTTCCGCTGCTAAGTATCGAAAAGATTTTCGTTGTTATCGTGAAATTTTTAAATAACCAATTCACCCCCCCCCTCTTGGTTAGCCTCGGGACTAGTTCACTAGGGCTTAACATCCCTTTCGAACTTTCAAGTGGTATCAGAGCGGGATTCAAAATTCAGGTTTAAAAACTTTTGATTTTGCTCCATGGCTAACTGTAATAATCGTAATACTGCTGAAGGTTATTCTATTACCAGACCACCGTTGTTTGACAATATTCCTTTTGATTTTTGGAAAACATGCATGTCTACTTTTCTGCAATCTATTGATTATCGCATGTGGATGTTAGTTAAGGACGGATACGAACCACCTTTTCGAATGATTAATAATGTGAAAACTGAATTGCCGTCTGCTGATTGGACGTTTGATGATCGTAATTTAGCACAGTTGAATGCAAAATGTTTGAACTGTTTCTTTTGTGCTTTGAAATCTGAAGACTATATGCTTGTTTCTACTTGTACAACGGGAAAGGAAATCTGTGATAGGTTATGTATAACATACGAAGGTACAACTAAAGTCAAACAATCTAGGTTAAACATCTTGTTACATGATTACGAACTTTTTCGCATGAAACCTAGTGAGACTATTTCAGAAATGTACATAAGGTTCACTCAGATTGTTACCTCTTTGCATGCTTTAGGTAGAGAACTTACCAATTACAAAAGAGTGAACAAGATTCTTAGATGTTTGCCTGCTTCTTATGATGCTAAGATTACTGCTATTACTGAATCCAAAGATTTAAATACTTACTCTATTGACAGCTTACTTGGATCACTCATTGCTTACGAGCATGGGGTGAACCAAAGGCAACTTGATGCAGGTGAACGTAAGAAAGAGAAGACAGTGGCACTAAAGGCCAAAGATTCAGATGCTAGCACTTCCAGGTCTGATAGCGATGATGTTGCCTTAATCACAAGGCAATTCAAAAGCTTTCTAAGGAAGAAATATAAGAACTATCAGAAGTGGAACAAGGGTAAGTTCAATAAAAACTTTAAGGGTTCATCTGAATCGGTTTGTTTTGAATGCAGGAAGCCTGGACACATTAAGGCTGATTGTCCAACACTTAAAGCTCACCCAAGCAAGGAGAAGAGTGAGGAGAAACCAAAGTTCAGAAAAGGACAAGAAGCAGATTCAGAAGGCATTCTGGGCAGACTCTGCATCCGACTCTTCTGAGACTGAAGCTGAAGAGGAGGAAACAAACTTGTGTCTGATGGCGGATGATCACCCTGGTCAGTCAGACCAGGAAGAGGTATGTGAGCTTACTTACGATCAGTTATTTGAAGTTTCTGAAAGAATTCATACATCGTATAGGAAGCTTAAGAAAACTCATGCCAGTTTGAAATTAGATTACTTGACTTTGCAAAAAGAACATGATTTTGTAGTTAAAGATCATTCCACACTTGATTCAGATCATATGTCTTTGTTGATGAGTTTGATGAATTGAACAAAAAATATTCTGATTTAGTTTCTGAGCATGATTCTTTGAAAATAATGGCATGTGAAGTAGAAAGTAGCAATGCAGCTTTAAAGTTTGAAATTGCTAGCTTAAAGAAAGAAAATGAGTTTTTGAAAGTGAAAATCAATGCCTCTGAAAAGAACAAAGCACCGCCACCTTTTGAAAAAACTGTTGTAAGTTCTTCAAAGCATGTTTCATATACATCTAGGAAGAGGCACTATCACCCACGTAGATTAGTTAACCCTTTTCCTGGTGTTAGATGTTTTTCATGTGGCATGCTAGGACATATTTCCCACACCTGCACTGTTCACCGTAGTACACATTGGGTGTGGAAATCCAAACTGCCTGTTTCACAGCACAGCACGCATGCATTGCATTCTTCTTTTCATAAGAAGGAACCCAAACCTGTTTGGGTTCCTAAGACTGACGTTTGATATTTTTGTAGGTATGCTCTCACACAAGACCTCGTGAGAGCATGTAGTACCTGGACAGCGGATGTTCAAGACATATGACTGGAGATGCAAATCAGTTCATTTCGCTGGAAGCCAGAGCTGGAGGTAAGGTTACACTTGGAGATAACACCACCAGGAAGTTGGTAGGCTCAGGTATAATTGGTGATTCAAAGAATTTTATGATTGATAATGTTTTTCTTGTAGATGGACTGAAACACAACTTGTTGAGCATTAGTCAACTCTGTGACAAGGGATACAGCATCAAATTCCTGCCCACTGGCTGCATTTTAAGCTTAAATGATGAAGTTGTTTTACAGGGGCAAAGGATCAACAACGTCTATAAGCTGGATATAAGTAGCATTAAATATGATAATTCAATTTGCTTAAAAACTGCTCTGATGAGTCTTGGTTATGGCATAGGAGATTGTGTCATGCCAGTATGAAAACCCTTAAAAGAGTCACCCAAAAGGACTTAGTTAGAGGTGTGCCCAAGCTTAAGTTCACTAATGATCACCTGTGTGATGCCTGTCAGTTGGGGAAGCAAGTCCAGTCTTCTTTTCACTCAGTTAAGGACATTAGCACCTCTAGACCTTTAGAAGTTCTTCACATGGACCTCTTTGGACCCATTAGCACTGCCAGCTTAGGGGGGAGAGTCTATGGTTTTGTGATTGTTGATGATTATTCAAGGTTCACTTGGGTTAAGTTTTTGTCACACAAATCTGAGTCATTTGATGAGTTTAGATCTTTCTCTACTTGGATTCAGAAGAAGTTAGGATGTGAGATTATTACCATCCATAGTGATCACGGAGGGGAGTTTGAAAATGAAAGATTTGGAAGTTTTTGTGAGGATCATGGGATTAGTCATAATTTTTCAGCTTCTAGGACCCCTCAGCAGAACGGGGTAGCTGAAAGGAAGAACAGGACCTTAGTGGAAGCCGGTAGAGCCATGCTTGCCGAGTATTCACTTCCAAAATACTTTTGGGCTGAAGCGGTGAACACTGCCTGTTATGTGCTGAATATGGTGAATGTGAGAGTCAAACTGAACAAGACACCTTATGAGATCATTAAGGGTAGAACACCAAATCTGTCCCACCTCCATGTCTTTGGCTGTAAGGTTTTCATTCTGAACAACGGGAAGTCACCCTTAGGAAAATTTGACCCCAAATCTGATGAAGGAGTGTTCTTAGGATATTCAAGTATGGGGAAATCCTTTAGGGTGTTCAATAGGAGGACTTTGGTGGTGGAAGAAACAACCCATGTAGTGTTTGATGAATCTGATCCTAAGGAGTCTAGATCTGAAGTAGAAGATGAAGAGATTGTTGAGGTTACCCAAGGAGTTGGAAATATAAATTTGGAGGAAAGGGTAGAACCTCAAACCACATTTCCTAGAGATTGGAGATATTCTTCGAGTCATCCTAAAGAACTGATCTTAGGAGACCCTTCTGAAGGTGTTAGGGCTAGGCATGGACTTAGGAAGGAAGTAAACCATTCTGCCTTTATCTCAATGACTGAACCCACCAACATCAATCAAGCCTTGTCGGATGAGTTTTGGATTTTAGCTATGCAGGAAGAATTGAATCAATTTGTAAGGAATGATATTTGGGAGTTAGTAGAAAGACCTAGAAACCAAAGTATTGTGGGAACCAAGTGGGTCTTTAAGAATAAGATGAATGATTCTAGTGTGGTGGTGAGAAATAAGGCAAGATTGGTGGCTAAGGGGTATAATCAGATAGAAGGGATAGATTTTGAGGAAACTTTTGCCCCTGTAGCTAGATTGGAAGCCATTAGAGTGTTACTAACCTTTGCCTGTTACAAGGGATTTAAGCTGTTTCAAATGGATGTCAAGAGTGCCTTTTTAAATGGGGTAATTAAAGAAGATGTTTTTGTAGAACAACCCCCAGGTTTTGAGTGTTCCCAATATCCAAATCATGTCTATAAATTAAAAAAGGCCTTATATGGATTGAAACAGGCACCCAGAGCTTGGTATGAGAGGCTTAGCACATTCCTGTTAGAAAGAGAGTTTGTTAAGGGGAGCGTAGACACCACCCTTTTTCTGAGGAGAATAGGAGATGACTTACTCATTGTCCAGATTTATGTTGATGATATAATTTTTGGATCTTCTGATAAATATTTATGTGATGAGTTTTCCAAAATAATGAGTAAGGAGTTTGAGATGAGTATGATGGGAGAATTGTCTTACTTTTTGGGGTTTAGCATAAAGCAAACGGATGATGGAACCTTTCTCAATCAATCAAAGTACACTAAGGACATTTTGAAGAAATATGAAATGGACAAAGCCAAGCCAATCAATACTCCCATGCCCTCCTTAGTTCAGTTAGATAAGGATTCAAATGGAAAATCTGTTGATCAGAAGAAGTATAGAGGGATAATAGGTTCACTGCTTTACCTGACTGCTAGCCGACCTGATATCATGTTTAGTGTCTATCTTTGTGCTAGGTTTCAGGCTGATCCTAAAGAGTCTCACCTGACTGCTGTTTAGAGAATTCTTAGATATCTTTTAGGGACCCCAAACCTAGGAATTTGGTACCCTAGGCACAGCACCTCTTTTGAGATCATTAGATATTCTGACTCTGACTTTGCGGGGTGTAGGGTGGATAGAAAGAGTACCTCTGGGACTTGTCAATTCATAGGATAGTCGTTAGTCTCCTGGTCCAGTAGAAAATAGAACTCAGTTGCACTTTCCACTGCTGAAGCTGAGTACATTGCCTTAGGAAGTTGTGTGGCCTAAGTTCTTTGGTTGAAATAACAAGTCTTAGATTTAGGAGTACCTGTTGGCACAATTTCTGTTCTGTGTGATAATACCAGTGCCATCTGTATCTCTAAGAATCTAATCCAACATTCTAGGACCAAACACATTGACATTAGGCATCACTTCATTAGGGACCATGTTACAAAAGGGGACATTGAGCTACATCATGTAGCAACTGAAAATCAGCTGGCTGACATATTCACTAAACCACTGGCCTTTGACTCATTCAGCATTTTGAGAACCAGATTAGGAGTGATTGATATAAATGCTTGATTCTGATGGCTGCTGATTTATGATCTTTCTGATTGGTATTCTGATTTCTGTTAGTTAGGTTTAGTATTTTGATTTCTGATTTCTATTAGCTAGTTTTTGCTTTGATTATTTATTTTCAGTTGATTTTATTTCTTCTGCTGATTTCTATTTTAGCCTTACTGTTAGTTTGATTTGAGTATTTACTTTGGTGTGATTTTCTACCTGCTTGTATTCACTAGTTCATATCTTCCACTTACTGTTTTTATGTTTTTCAAAATCTGATCACCGCCCACTATTTCTGAAAATCTAAATTTCTAACTATGAGTTTTTACCTTATTTTGGTTTGGAAGCTGGTACGCAGTGATTGATTCCACTGAACCTGTTAAAGGGAAGAAACATTGATGATTGTTTCTCTTCCTCTAACTCCTTTACTGGTGTATGGTTTCTTTCGAATAAAAATTCTTTTCAAAATTAAAATGTTAGTTTTTGAAATAGAGATTATTTTATCTTCCTACAGTAATCTACCTCATATCAATAGTGTTTTTCAAAGTCTTGAGTCATTAGTTTGATTTTCTAAACCAAGTGATTGCATTTATCATATGGTGTATGGATTTTGTTTTGTGGATCATTCTTCCTTACCAAGGAGAGTCATCTCTTATGTCTGGAAGATAATCTCACAGCTGAGACTCTTTAATGATTATGAAAAGGAGAAAGCTTATAAAAGATGTACAGTGTGCCAGATAATTTGAAAAAGAGGCATAAAATGAGCCCAAAACTGAAAAGATGCGAAATTGCCAAATTGGATACACAAAGTGTATCAAAAATCAAAAGTTGCGCAAAGCGCCAACTAATTTGAAAAAGAGGCACAAAATGAGCCCAAACCAAGCTTTCTTCTCTTTCAGATTGTTAAATATCCTAGAAAAATCTGTGCGCCACTTAATATTTTCAAAAGCTTGAGTCTGGAAAATCCTGATTTCTGATTTTTTACTTTGTAACACTATTATATCAGATATTTTTTCTGGAATGAGGCTTGAAAGGATCTCTTTTCAAATCTAATGTTTTTTATTCTGAATCAGATTTCTATCTTGAAAGAGGTTTGCATCGATAAGGTCCCCGGGGTCGGAGTTACGAAAGTTGATTATTTCTAACCTTTTATGGATTTTAGTGCTGTCAATCGTCCTATCATTAGTTTTTGAATCTAAAATCAAAAAAAAAATTCTGTCTGTTTTAGTTTCCTGCTTTTGTAGTTATTCTCTTATATGTTTTATTTCCGTGTTTTCCCTCCTCCTTTTTGTGATGTCAAAAGGGGGAGTCAGTTTGTAGTCGTGTCTGTTTCTGTTTTCTGAGTCATGTTTTCTGTATTATTTTAGCTGATAAATGAAAATTTAAAAAATGTTTGTTTTGTTTGATCTCCTAGTTTACTTTTATTTTCAGACTACTTTACAAATGTTTGCCATCATCAAAAAGGGGAAGATTATTGCAAATCTGGTTTTGATGATGACAAACATGTTTCCAGTGTGTTTTGCTTGGCTAATCTGTTTCAGGCACAAAAGACCGCGGGCCACTCAAGCCAACTCAAGATCGGGTCCAAGTGTGTCAAATGTATGATTTTTTCTTTTATTGTATCAATTGTAATGTAACTGATCACCTAGCTAAGTAACCTTGCAAACACACACTCAGGGGGAGAGATTGAGTGAGTTAGAGTTTCTGTTCAATTTTTGTTCAGATCGTCCTGGACGATAGTCGCATCGTCCTGGACGATCCAGTTAAAACTGAAACCCTAATTAGGGCAACCAAGTTAAAAGGGTCTGATTAAGCCGATCGTCCTGGACGATCTTTGGATCGTACGGGACGATATGCTCAAATCAGAAATTCTCAGCCGCCAGATTAAGTTAGGCAAATTTTATTTTAAGTATTATGGTCTGATCATCCCGGACGATACGTGTATCATCCTGGACGATTCACTATAATCATGCCTAAATTAGTCTGGTAATTAAGGAAATCAATTAATATTTAATTGATATGATCACATCATCCTAGACGATCGCAGGATCGTCCCGGACGATCGTGATCGTCTTGTGCATTTCAGCTGTACGACCCGAACTGTGTTCAGGACGATTTTGGGCCTTTTTGAATTAATCGTACAGGATGATGTCCCAATCGTCCTGGACGATCAAGTCATTTTTTGGTCGTCCAGCACAGATTTCTCTGGACGACCCGAACTATCTTCTGGACGATTTTCCTCAATTTGCACTAATCGTCCCGGACGATCGCAGTATCGTACGGGACGATATGAATAACTTTTTCTACTGATCATCCAGAAGAGCCTAATCGTCCAGACTGGATCAGCTGAATTTGAACTGATCGTACAGGACGATCTACCGATCATCCTGGACGATCTTGGCCGACCAGTTGAGATTAATGGCAAATTTTAAGCCCTCCTATAAAAGAACTTTTTCTAAAATTAAGAGAGATCTTTTGCTACCTTCCTTCCCTGAGAAACCCTAGAGAGAAGAGAGTGTTGGGAGAGAGAGAAGAGATCTTGTGAGGGGGAGTTAGTGAGGGATTCACTAAGGTTGCTCCAAGCACGGATCAGAGTCATCTTCTCCGCTCGTCGTCTGTCGTCTAGTCGGTGTTCTTCGTGGGAGGATCGTTCGCAAGAAGATCCGGGGTTCTCTGCCCGCTTCAGGTGGAAGCAAAAGGAGTTCGAAGGTTCTCTGCCTGCTTCAGGAGGAAGCGAAAGGAGGTCAGGTTCTCTGCCTCACCGTGTGGTGAAAAGGAGGTGTTTTGTACAGGCTTCTCCGCCTTGCTGTGGGAGCAAAAGGGGAGACACTTTTGTTTAGTGCAATACCCGGAGGGGAGGCTCCGGGGAGTGGACGTAGGTCAAGTTGACCGAACCAGTATAAAATTTGGTTTGCTTTTCTGATTCAGTTTTGCACTTTACTTTTCAATATAAACTGCTTGGGTGAATATCTTTGGTTGATCTTTTCGTTCTTGTTTACTTGTTTCCGCTGCTAAGTATCGAAAAGATTTTCGTTGTTATCATGAAATTTTTAAATAACCAATTCACCCCCCCCCCCCTCTTGGTTAGCCTCGGGACTAGTTCACTAGGGCTTAACATCCCTTTCGAACTTTCATAGAAGACTCCTAAGCTAAAGTTGATTTATCTGAAGAACTGATGCAAATTTAGCTGAGAAATGGGAAACAAATTCTTCCCCCACCTTAGAAGAAGGCAAAGGAGCAGGATAAAAATATCTAGCTCAACCAAGCGCTATCCCACAAGATCCACTAAAGCCTAAAACTATAAGTGTAAATGTTGATTATAATATCTTGTCCTATCTCCACAAGCTGCCTATACTGCTGAGTATATATGATGCCCATGTTCTGACCAAGGATGTTAGGAAAACACTATCAAGCATTTGTAGAATTCTGAATAATATGAGGAGTTCTTTGGTGAGCAAAGCATGAAAGAATCTTTATATACGAAAAAATTCTACTACAGTTACTTTTATAATAATGATCTGCTCCTGGGAATTAAATATCTTAATCGACAACTCTATGTTATAGTGGAGAGTTATAATGTGGAAATTAATAGAATTTTGATTGATCTAGGTTCCTTTACCAAAATAATGAGCCTCATAATGCTCAAAGGATTGGCCCTGAATGTTCAAAATCTAACCAAAATCATAATATTCATATAAGGGTTTGATGAACATGGGCAAAGAATCTTGGGATCTATAGTCTTAACTTTAAGTTTTGAAGAGCAATATACAGAGGCAAGGTTCCATGTAATTGATTCCAATGTATCATATAAGGTCGGAAGACTATGGCTCCATAAGAATAGTATAGTATCTTCAACACTTCATTACTGTATGAAATACAATCGAGATAATGAAGAACATCGCATTATTGGTGATGAATAACCATTCTTGGTGCATGAAGTTAAAATTTGTGATGATGCTAAGTACTTTATAACATAAAAATCAAAAAATAGCGATCTTCTGAGAATCTAAGTTGCTATACTGGATAGAGGAAAGGCGAAAGATAAAGGAAAGAATAAATTGAAGCAAATTTACTCATTACCTTGCATCGGTAGTGATATCGAAGAGGATGATAATATATCTACAACTTTTAAGCCCCTAAAAATATGGAAAAGGAAGAGTGAACTATCAACTAACCTTTTTTATTGTAAAGTTAATCATACAAATAAGGTATGGTATTCAAGTTAATTAAGCATTAAGGAAGAAGTGGAATTCCTATATCAGCCTAAAGGTACTATGTAATTACAAGAGGAATGGGACCCAAGACCTAGTTCCATATCTAAAAAAGTATAAAAGTATTAATTTTGATGATAAGGGTATCTACAGAGTAGATTTTACAAATATCATCAAAATTATAATTATGCCGGCGTCACATTCCAAAACATTGACTGCCTCATAAAACACAAATATAACAATGTTAAAGGTTTTATATGTTCCTCCAAAAAAAGTCTGAATGAATGATGATCCCTTTTCAATGAATCAAAAGTGATACCGTATTATATTGCTCATTAAATAGAATGGAATGATGAGTGGGAATATGGAGATATGTTGATAACTATACCTCAATATCCTCCACCCATTATGAGAAAACTCAAGGGGAGAAATATCTTCTTCGCGCAAAGAACACTATTCCTGCAAGGGTTCAATGAATAAGGGCAAAGAACCTTGGGATTATTGGTCATACCTCTAAGCTTTGGAGTGGTACATAAAGAGGTAAGTTCAACGTAATTGATTCTAATACATCATACAAGGCACTTCTTGGATGAACATGGATCCATGAGTATGTTATAGTACCTTTAACACTTCATCTATGTATGAAATGTAATCGAGATAATGAAGAACATCGCATTGATGGTGACAAACAACCATTCTTGGTGTATGAAGTCAAAATCTATGATGATGCCAAGTACTTTATAATGTAAAAGGCAAAAGATAGAGATCTTTTGAGAATCCAGGACGCTATGCTGGATAAAGGAAAGCCAAAAGATAAAGGTAAGAATATATTAAAGAAAATTTGCTAAGTACCTCACCTCAGTAGTGATACCGAAGAGGATGATGATATATCAACATCTTGTAAACCCCTAATCATAGGAAAAAGAAAGAGTGAGCTATTAGTTTCAAGAGGAACGGTATCCAGGACATAATTTTATATTTAAGAAATTGCCAAAAGTATCAATTTTGATGATAATGGTATCTAAAGTGCAGATATCTATAAATATCTTCAAAATATCACCTATGTCCTCCAACCATTATGAGAAAGCTCATGGAGAAATATTTTCTTTATGCAAACAAAAAAAATGTGCCCCGTTATTTCAAGGAACTCTGACATAATAGGCATGTGTAAAGGCCTATTAGCATTGGTTTGTCTACAACATTGGGTCTTAGATATACTCAAAATTCATGTCTCACATGAGTGTCATCCTACCACTATCTTGGGAACCCCCAACATCTATTTTGGGAGGAGGCTAATTCTTTCTTCTCCGGCACCGGCAGCTAGCTAGAAGTCTCTTAGAAGTCTTCTTCAAGTCGCCACTAATGTTATTGCACTTAACCCATCTTAATAATTCAATCCATTATTGATGGGTATATTCGCCTTTAGGTGAGGCAATGGTTCTATCAAGCTATAGGAGTATCAAGGTATTCCGGCTTGTGAGGTTATGAATATAAGGCCGATGCCCACCTGAACTATTGGGTTTTAGGCAATCAAGCTTGTTTTATTCATGAAGCTCCATGAAAATAGACCTCTCATTGTTGCAAGTATATTTTTGCTTTCACTTTGAGTATCTGCTCATCCGGCAGCTTATCATTAAGTGGAAAGCATACAGGTAAAGGATGGGCAGTTAAAAAATCTACTAGTGCATGTCCTTTCACAACCTTTTGTTTTATTTAAGTTAAATTAAATTGCATTAATAAAAAGATCCATCTGGCTAGACAACCCGTAAAAGTGGGTCTAGTCATTAAAAGCTTTAATGGATCCACCATAGATATTAATGTTATCTTATGAGATAATATATAATGTCATAATTTTTACATAGAAAAAATTAATGCTAAACATTGCTCTTCAATTAGTACATACTACAATTCATCCCCTATTAGTTGATGAAAAATATTGTAAAGGGCATTTAATTTTCCATTGGCATTATCTTGTGCCAGCAATGCTCCGAGTGATTGCTCCAAAGCTGTTGTATATAAAATTAGGGTTTTACCCAGAATAGGAGTAGTGAGAATAGGTAGATTCAACAGATATTATTTTATGCCATTAAGTGCCTCCTAACAAGCATCGTCGTACATGAAAGGAGTATTTTTCTTCATCAATCATGCTAAAGGGTGGAATCTAGCTGAGAGATTAGACATAAATCTTTGAATATATGCTAATCTTCCTTATAATGAATGAAGTTGTCTTAGACTTTTTGGAGGTGACATTTTTGCTATCACTTGGATTTTATCATACTCCCACTCATCTTTGCATTCTATTTCAAGAGCAATATGATGTTAAATCACTTTTGATTCATAAAAAAGGAATCAACATTCATTGAGAACTCTTTTTGGGCGAACATAGAAAGTCTTTAGCATTCATGTATTTATGTTTGAAAAGGTAGTCAATGTTTTGGTAGGCACCATCGGGATAGGTATAATTTCCATGATATTTATAAATATCTGCTCTTCAAATACCTTATCATAAAAATTGGTACTTTTTGTAATTTTTTAGATATGGAACTGGGTCCTGGGTCTCAATCCTCTTGAGATTCTATAATACCCTTGGGCTGATAAAGGAATTCAATTTATTCGTCAATGCTTGATTTGCTCGAACACCATACCTTATTTGTATGTTTATCTTTATAATAAAAAAAGGATAATAGATAGTTCACTCTTTCTTTTCCTTATGATTAGGGGTTTAAAAGTAGTGGATATATCATCATCCTCTTTGGTATCACTACCATGTGAGGTACTGAGCAAATTTACTTCAATTTATTCTTCGCTTTATCTTTCGATTTTCCTTTATCCAGCATAGAAGCCTGGATTCTCGAAAGATCATTGCCTTTTGACTTTTGCACTATAAAGTACTTGGCATCATCATAGATTTTGACTTCATGCACCAAGAACAGTTGTTCATCACCATCAATACGATGTTCTTTATTATCTCGATTGTATTTCATACATTGATGAAGTGTTTAAGGAACTATAAGATACTCATGGAGCGATGTTCATCTGAGAACTGTCTTGTAGGATGTGTTGGAATCAATTACATTGAATATTTCCTCTATATATAGCTCTCCAAATCTTAGAGGTAAGACCATGGATCCCAAGCTTCTTTTCCCTTGTTCACTGAACACTTGCAAGAATACTATGCTTTTGGTTTGATATTGAACATCCAAGACCAATCCTTCGAGCATTTTGAGGCTCATTAGATTGACAAAGAAACTTGGATCGATCAAAATTCTTTTAATTTTGACATTGTTACTCTACACCGTAATATAGAGTGGTTGATCATTATCAGCAGTTCTCTAGAGCAGATTATTATCATAGAAAGTTACTGTAACAGTATTCTACATATATAAAGCTTCTTTTAAGCTTTGCTCAGAAAAGAATGCCTCATCCTATTTATCATTCTGCAAAGACTTGATGAGTGTTTCCCTAAAGTCCTTCGACATAACGAGGGCATCATTTATACTCAAAAGTGGATGCAGCTTGCGAAGATGGGATAAGATATTGTAATCCACATTTACACTTGTAGTTTTAGGCTTTGGTGGATCTTCTGGCATAGCTGCTTGGTTGAGCTGGATATTCTTATCCTGCTCCTTTACCTTCTTCTGAGGTGGAGGAAGAACTTATTTCTCACTTCTCAGTTGAATTTACATTACTACTTCAAACGAATCATGTTCCACATGGGAGTCTTCTGTGTTTGATGCGTTTTTAGTTTCTTTAGAATTTAAGTTACTTCTAAGCTTTGGAATTTTTGCTAAATAGTTGGCTAACTCTTATTTTTGCCATCTGAAAAACATAGTTTCGTAACTGAGTCCAAAAAATAATGATGTCGTATGGCACGTTTCCTCAGGATAGGCTTTTGAATTAACCTTTTAAGAATTGAGAAGTCTAACTCATCATCTGATATTTCATTCACCTCTTTGGGATATAGCCTGGTAAGTTTTCATTGGAATATTTAGTTCTTCTTCAGACTCCGAATTCAGTTGTAAGTCATCCATGTAGTCCTCCAACCTGATAGGTCGTCTAAGAAGTTACTGGTATTCATCGATAAAATCGATGTACCGTTGGATTTAAGTCTTTTGTCCTGATGATCTCTTCTTCTTAATTCTTTGAGATCTAATCATAGAAGATTTTCTTCCTTGGTCTTTGTAATACTTCAATGACTACTTTTTACTTTGACATATGCTCCTTCTCAGCTGACTTTGTTAATTGGCGGAGTCTTGGATCCACTTCTAATTCAATATTATTATTTTGATGAATGCCCTCGATAGCTAGTAAGACCTTCATCATTTGCTTGGTCTTTTTAGATATGTAAGTTTCCCAACCTCCTGCTGAAAGTACGAGATGCGCTAATAGTCCTAATATTTATTGATTTTTCAAGTTTCTTACAATAATAACTTAACTAGTTAAATGCGGAAGCTGATGATTTGTAACTAATTATAAAGATGGCGATTATTCTCTAATTATCACAATGAAAAAGTATTCTCAGATTTTCACCAAGCAGTTATAATATAAATAAGATGCATGAAAATAAAGTGCGGAAAATAAAATCAGAAAGAGCACACCAGATTTATAGTGGTTCGGTCAAACCATGACCTACGTCCACTCCCCGGAGCCTCCTCTCCGGGTATTGCACTATCACTATAGTGTCTCTCCTTTAGCCCCCTCAGCTAGGCGGAGAAGCCCTTACAAACTCTCTTCCACCAACCCGGTGCGGCAGAGGACCGTACTCCTTTCACAGGCAGAGAACCTTGACTTCTTTTCACCCTCCTGGTGAGGCAGAGGACCTTGAATCACTTTCACCTTCCCCGGTGCGGCGGAGTAGCCGGGTCTTTTGACACCAAAGAGGTCTTCTTCTTCCCAAAGCTTCCCTCAAGATAAACCTTGACTCTTGGAGGAACTCAGGTGCAAGTTCGCCGGAGCAACCGTGTGAAAACCCCCTCTCACACTCCCTTGAAGCCCACAAGGATCTTCTCCCTCTCTTATAAACTCCACCCTTTCTCTCCTTAGCCCAAAGCTCTCTCTTCAAGCTTTCTTTAGAATAAAACAACTCAATGAATGCCCAAAAGACTCCTAAAAAGTCTTATGAGAAAGCTTAAATAGAGGGCTTCAAAAAACCCTAAAAATCCAATTCAGCCGTCAAATATCGTACAGTACGATCGCAGGATCGTCCAGTACTATGTGCAGAATTTGACCTGTTAGTACTGTACGATCTCAGAATCGTACAGTACGATTAGTTCAATCGAAGTGCAAATCGTCCAGGACGAATCCTGGGACGACCAAAATCGTCTCTGTCAGTCATACAGTACGATCCAGTTCGTACAGTACGAACCAAATATCAAAATTAAGCAAATTCGATTGACTAATCACAGGATTAAATTAGGTAATATTTTAATCATCGTACAGTATAATTAAGATCGTACAGTACGAATAGAACAATTTTCAAATTCAAATTTTTGCCTAATTTAATGTTCGACGAGATTTCTAATTATACCAAATCGTCCAGTACGATGTGGTGTTCGTACTGTACGATTAGTTATATTTCAAAAGAATTTTTTTAGAAAAAATTAAATATTTTAATTAATTTCTATAACACCAGATCGTACAGTACGATCCAGATCGTACAGTACGATGTATAGAAAAATTAAAATATTTAACATTAAAATTTCTCCCCTTGTGTGTGTGTGCACGGTCACCAGGCTATCATGCACCTTTACAGGACTTGACTCAAGAAGTTAAAATAAATAAATGAAAATTACATTCTCTTTCAACATAACCTATTCTGCCCAGTCTTGAGCCCTGAATCTTTAAAGATCGGTGCCTGTTGTACCTGAAATGTTAGTCAACACACAAACATGTATACACAACAAATATTAGGAGAAATAAAGAGGCACTCAATAATATTGTCATCATCAAAATTATATACTCAGGAGCCCGAGTTGTAACACCTGCATCTTGTTGGGGTTCATTTCCTATATTTTCATAGCATGAGTTGGATGAAATGACATTAGCCTTCTCCCTCTTATAGTTAATTAATATACTATTTGATAGTATCAATTCTTCACTCCTGTAGCTCCTTTCCACCCAATCTTTTAAGATAAAACACTCCTTGATTGGTTGACTAAGGACCCAGTGGTAGGGACTATAGTTCAAGTCATTAATCTTTCCTGCTTATTCTGGTCTGCAAAACTTTGGTAGCGGTAGGCCAATCCTGAGTGAATGTCAAAAAAAATTTCCAGTACATTCTTTATTAAAAGGGTATAGTTTATTAATTTTCTCATGTAAGGTAGGGGCCATGTTGACCTCATTTTTGTATGAGGTCAGTAGGACCAATCTAGACCTTAGGATCTTTTCAATCCTTAGGATTAATCTTGACCCTAGGATCAATCTGATCTTAGATCAATCCAAACTTTAATTTCAATCCAGACCCCTGATCAATCCTGACCCCAGATCAACATAACTTAAGACCATTCTAGACCCTGAACCCTAGGACCTATTCTAGATCCTAGGATTCTGCCAGACTCTAGATCATATGATCTTCTTAGACCCTAGGATCTATTCTAGACCCTAGGATTCCTCTAAATCCTTCTAGATCTTAGGTTCATTCTAGACTTCAGGATTCTCCTAGATTTTTAACCCTAGGATCTACCCAGACTCTAGATCAGTCTAGGTCTTAGGATTCTCCTAAACCTCAGATCTATCAAGACCCTAGGATCTTCCTAGAATCCAAACTTTAGGATCTATTCTAGATCCTAAGAACCTTCTAGATCCCAAACCTTAGGGTTTCCTAGACTCTAGGAGCTTCCTAAACTTCTGTCCCTAGGATCTACTCTGGACCCTAAAATTTCCCTAGATCAATTTAGGTCTTAGGATTTTCCTAGACCTTAGATCTATCCAGACCTCAAATCCATTCAAACTCCAGACCAGTACAAGCTTTAAATCAAAATATCCAAGACTCAAATCAATCCAGAGTTCAAGTCAATTCAAATCCCTGATCAATTCTAACCTTTAAACAACCCAGATTTAGCTGTCACAGCCTCTGACCTGACTTTAATCCTATCTAATCATCTACAATCACTTAAATGATTGTAAATGATTTAGGTAGTTCAAACCCTATCATTCAAAATTAAAATCCAGCTTAAAACCAAAAATCCAGATCAAATTCCAAGGCCAAAGGTCTAAGTCCTGAAAGTCTTTTCTAGTGAATCTTTGAATAATTCAATACCCTATCAAATGATCTCTGATTTAAGGCCTATCAATTCCACACTGATGTGATATGTCTCTAGAGACAACCCTCCAAATTTGAGCTCATTCTGAGGTCTCTAACCCTAGAAACTGAATTAAAATCTAAAGGCTGCAAAACCTTCAAATATTTATAATATGCCACTGGACCTGCCATCCAGTGGATCCTGACCTTGGAGCCTTCTCCAAACCCTCAAATCACTTACAGATCCTTGATTATGACTCATTGAGCAATAAACTGTATTTTGTTGGATTCAATTTGATCCCCAGTTGACCAAGGGTCAAAATGACCAAAATACCCCTAAAGGGTTCAAATGCACTTTTCAAATCAAATAACCTCCTAATTGCTTGGAACCACTTCTAACAATTTTCAAACATCAAACCAAACCCATTCAACCCAAAACCAGCCCCTGGGTCAATCTGGTTGACTAAACAGGCCCTTTAGGGTCAAAATAGATCATTTTGACCAAATGACCTCCTTAGACCTTGGGATCACCTCCATTGGTCTCCAAATGTCATTTCAAATCTGTTGAACCCATTCCCAGACCAGGGAACCACCTGGTTGACCAAGTCAACCAAGGTTGACCTAAAAGGCCCATTAAGGGCCCAAATAGGTCATTTTGATCAAATGACCTCCCCAGACCTTAAGACCACCATCAGTAAACTCAGAATGTCATTTTGAACTGATTGGACCCAATTCGTGACCCTACGTCAATCTGGTTGACCAAGTCAACACAGTTGACCCATTAGGCCCATTAAGGGCCTAAATAAGTCATTTGACCCAGATGATCATTTTGATCGTTCAAACCACCTCCACCAAACTTAAAACATCAATTTAAACCTTCCCAGTCCAGACTCCAAGCCTGGGTCAACATGGTTGACCAAGTCAACCCAGGTTGACCAGTTCAACCTTTAAGCTTTATCATATTTAATTGAACTTTAGATCAACTTTAAACCTGTTCAAATCCCTTTTGGGCACTTCGCCCAATGATCTGGATTTGACTAGACCTTTGACCCAATCAATAGTTGACCAAGTCAACTAAGATCTAATTCTAGCTCAATCTGACCCATTTGAGTCAAATCAAATCATATCAATTAAATCATTTGATCTTTAACTCCATTAAATCTTCAATCATATTTAATTTATGATTTAAATGCTCCAAAGGAACCAAGAATCAAGTGGAATTTGATTTGACCAAGTCAACCCAATAAGACTTGGTCAAAAGCATTCCAAACCCTTAAACCTTAACATTTTAGAATTAAGGCCTTACAAACTAGTCCAACCAGCTTTATACAACATCCCACCTGCCACCTCATCAGTCCATTTGGATATTGACTAGTCAACAAGAAGCCTATGTAAGTCAAAGCATGCTTAAACCTCTTTAAAACCCCTTTAACTCATTCATAGTTTAATCCTCAAGCTTTAAATCCATTCAAGTAATCAATCCAGCATCCAAAGCCTTCCCCCATGCCACCTCAGCTGCCATGTGGCATGGGGACTAGTCAAGTGGTCAAATCAAGCTTTTATATGAGTCAAACTTGGTCAAAACGCCCCTTAAACATAATGCACTCTGATTTAAATCCTTCCAGCTGTTTAAATGGGCTCTAGAACCTTCCCAGGGCTCTCCATAGCCTTTAGATCAAGATCAAATGGCTCTAATCAGTACCACATGCTCACAAGGGGACCAAGTGACCTTTACACATCACTGGTCCTTTTGTCCTTTTATTCCACTGCTGCTAACCAACTTATGGACATGTGGCAGCATCCTAGACACCCTCTCAGTTGATCTCAACCATCCAAACCCTGAGAGGTCATTTGAATAGGGGAAAAGGATCAAAACGAGAGGGATTATCCATCTAACACTCTCTCTATCCCAACCCTCTCCAGTTTATTTTTAATTTCGTTTGAGCTTTAACCGATCCCAATTTCATTTCCCAACAAAAATCTGGCCATCAGAAGCTCGCCGGCGGCAAGCTTTTGGCCACTCAAGCTCCAAGTCCGTCCAAGGCTTGTGGAGATCGATCCGTAGCTCTTCGGACCACGATTTCTTCAGCAAAATGGAGCGTGGACAATCTACAAATGCAAGAAGCCATTAAATGATTCATTTCGTCCATTAAAGCAAGGTAAAATTCAAACCCTAGGTCATATTACTTAGGATAATTTAGCTTTTCAATAAGCGCTTCTAAGTATATTTAATTGCTTCCACATTAAATCTGTTCATGAAACCAATCTGTGTTTAAATTTTTATATAATTTTGATCAATCGGATTGAAAATACGAAGCATTTTTAGACTTAGGGCGTTCGTTCGCTGCATGCATGATATGTATGTCATTCAGACCGTTGATCGAGCGATCATGGGCATTTAATGCCGCCGCCGGCAATCATTTGCCACTTGTTGAGGTGGCCAATGGAGCGCTGCCATGTGGCGACACATATATATATAATTTATAATTTTTTTTAATTATCTGTTTAATTAGCTTTTTAACTATATTCTTAATTAAACATTATGTAATTAATAAAAAAATAAATTAAATATTAATAATTAATTAACAGAAAATTAGATGTTTTAATTTAAAATTATTATCAATTAAAAACATTAAATATTATTTAGGATTAGTTTAAATATTAATTATTAATTATTTTTAAACTAATATTTAATTAGAAATAATTGAAATTTTGATTGAAATTTAAAATTAAACTTTATTTTAAAATATAGTTTAATATTTTTTATGAGTACTTAATTTACATTCATTTTAAAATTTCATTTAATTTAAAATTCAATTTAGTTTAATACACATTATATGCATTAAATAATTTAAAAAAATATTAAACATTTAAACATTTGGGTAATATTTAATTATTTCAAATCCAAAAATTAATTAAAAATTATTTAAAATAAATTAATAATTTAAAATTTTAGAAACCATTAATATTTAATTAAAGTCATTTTAAATAATTATTTTAAGGCTTAATTAATTTTGAATTATTTTAAATGAGTTTAATTCTTTTAAACTTTAAGAATTTAAATAAAAATCAAATTTAAAACACAAAACTACAAATAATATCTCAAAATTTCCAAAATTTTAAATATTTTAATTTTAAGATTTAAAACTTTAATTATTTTAATCAATTTGAATTTTTTTACTATTTTCCAATATTTAATCAATATTATATTAAATATTGTATTATATATATATATATATATATATATATATATATATATATATATATATATATATATATATATATATATATATATATATATATATATATATATATTAAAATTTAAAAATTGATTTTTAAACTAATTGGAGGATCTTTCAAAAGTGTTTTGAATTATTTTAATGATATTTTGAATTAAATTATTTTAAATTGTATATTTGTATATATAGGGTTATATGTGCACATATACTTTAAAACCTATTTTGAAATTATATCTATTTAAATCCTTAAATTTTGAGAGATCCCTTGAAATTTTAAACGTAGCTTGAGCATATGAACAGAATTAATGGGGAATGATCCTTAATCAATGAACAATTAGCTTTTGCTAATTGTTCATTAATTAAGCCTTTTAGTTAATTAAGTTCTCTTTAAGTTTGCACATATAGGAAACACACACCACCTAGTCTTAGGGCTCTCCTAGATTTAGGATTGGTTATGATTGTGTTTGAAAGCATATGCTAAGTTCAAGCATTAGAAACATTGATTTGAATCCACTTAAGTTAATGACATTATTAAGGACAATAATTAAGGACCTTGAGTGGAAAACTTATAACATTTTCAATAATTAGGATTGACCTCCTATTGACTTGAAACTTAAACCACTCGAACTTAGTGACATTCTCAGACTTAGGAAAATTGTCCACTGAATTTTGAAGTCATTAAGCAACTTAATTAATTTAATCAAAATTGAACCTTAATTAAGCCCTTAAAACTTCCAGAAATTATAATAAATCAAGATTAAATCAAAAAAATACAAATAATATCTCAAACTAACCATAATTGAATCCTTAATCAATGAAAAATAAAAGCCCCTTGACTGGACTTTAAAATTAAGTTTAATTTAACTTTAATTAAAATTCAATATTTAATTAATTTAATCAATTAAAAATAATTAAAAATTCCAAAAATTTTCCAAACACTTAGGGATCCCTCCTTAGGTCATTCCTGACGTTTGGAGTTGATTTCAAGAAGTTTGGAGGTCATTTAGATTCAAATCATAAAAAGGGCATTAATTAAACAATTTTAAAAATTCAATAAATACTCAAAACTTCAAAAATTCATAACTAATTCAAATAAACTCCAAATTGAGCAAACTCAAAGGCATATGACTCATAATAAGATCTAATATTTATTAAAAATATCAAGTTTCCAGAAATCAATCAAATTTGAAAAAGTCAACTTTTGACCCTTGAATTAAATGAATAAAATAATCCAGAAAATCTTAAAATTCAATAAATCTTCAAAAATTCCAGAAAACATCGACTTAACTTTAAAACCAGCAACTAATCAAATTCAAATAAAAATTAATTAACTTTCAAATCTTGATCAAACTCAAATCACTTAATTATATCGGGTACCACTAGGTAACCCAAGCCTACGAGGCTATTAAATTAGCCCCAAGGAAGGTGAAATAAACTTCACGGCCTCAGTGTGCAACAAAGGTGGTGTCCAATAAACATCTAAAATTAATTATAAAATTAAATTTAAACCATTAAGATTTAAACTTCAATTAAAACTCTCCCTTAAGCCTTTAACTAACCAGAACTTTAAGCAATTTCAATCAAGTGCCTATTTAGGATATATCAAAGCCACACAGCCTACCTCACACACTTTAGATGGTTTGCTAGGACAACCAACTCTAGTATTAGGTTAGGCCGGTGTTTACTTTTTTGCTACTTGTGCGTGCCAGGTTTTCCGAGGTTTTTATTACATGCTGATTGCCAGATTTAAGTAATTGATGTTGAGATTGTTGTTTATTTATTTACTGCACTCTTTGATGTGATTGATTGTACGTTAGACCTACCCTTAGGTTAGGAATGATTTATACTAATTCAATCTTTTGCATGTGGCCATACCCATGTAGGGCATTAAATAAAGGGGACAAATTCATAAATAATAAATTGCACACGTGCTCCAGAAAATATGCTAAGCCCCCTTTAAATCAAAAAGAGCATGGCCAAGTGTGGCTGGTTTGAGTATTTTAAATTTTTAATATATTAACTTCTTGATATGAATTATAACTGCTTGGGATGCCATTTTTAAATTGTTGATTATTAAGATAACCTTGCAGGATCGAGTCTAAATTTTTCAAATTTGATTAATGTAATTCGATATGAATTTGAGTTGTAATGTGTTAACTACTTTGAGATTGAGATGTTTAAACATCCAACTTAGAATCCAAAGAGGAAGGAACATCGCTTAGGGGAGAGTTCCTATTCATTTGGAGATCTAAATTATGATGAATTTCAAATATCCAAAGAGAAAGGATAACACCCGTATTCAGGGGGAGTTTCTTTTCATTTGGGTATCCAGACCCGACGATCCAAGGAGTTCCATGAAGACGAAGAAGTGAAGAATGAGAAGAATCTCAAATCTCAAAGTCACTTGAGTCTCAGGAGTAGAATCCGGGTTGTAGTCAGTGGTACCCAGCCACTTTACTTTACTACAGACCCTGGGTTGTATAATTAAAGGGCACTTACCTATGGACTTTCATTTTGAATATTTATTTAATTAGTTTAATTATTTGATTGATTCGATTGATGTTGATTGCGATTAAGGACCCGCATGCTTTTAGTAGTTTATTTGGCGATCTTGCATGTCGTATTTGATTTAGCCTGGAATCCGATCGGAGGCTCGTGAGGGTACGGTCATAAACTATTTCTACCTAAATAAAATTTAAAAACTTTAGGCTCAGATAGTAACTCTAACGCTTCTAAAAAGTAAGCCCAGACTCGCCGGGGGTTTTTCATGCATATATATTGAATCTTCTCTTCCGTGTTAGGAACCTCCCCGCCTGTGGGTTCTGGCAGACCACCTACCTATTAGGGTACAGTTCTGTCCAAGGGGATGTTGTGCAATCTCTAGGATAAAACCTATTTTTAAGCCTGATTTTAAAATTGCTACATATTGATTTAAGTATTTCATCGAGTCAACTAGCATGCATTGCATAAGTAACAAATTAAATTTGAGTCTAAATCTTAATTGCATTTTTAGCTTAAGCATTTCACCCAACATGTGTTAAGGGGCTAAATAGGAATCTGCTCTAGAAGTCAGCCCCGCTTTCCTTAAACTAATTTTAAATAACATCCTCAACCACTCTTTCATAAAGACTTGACTCATGATTTTAAAGCGTTTAGGTGGTTTAGCTGGCTCCCCAATCTAGGCCGGGATAAGTCCAGGATCACATTGCATTAGCTAGGATTCGGGTCACTGATTTTCAGTACCTATTTTAAACTTAGGTTCTGAGGCAAGTCTTCAATCTTAAGACCTCAATCTTCCGAGAATCTAATTCCCACTTTCTAATAAAATTGATCACTTAAACATTAAATCTTTTTCAATCTAATTCAAGCCCAACACTTGGGATAGTTTGGGGTGTTTCTGAAGTAATTCAGAATCTCAAAACATCTCCTACCCTTCTTTTTTGACTCTAAAAATAAGTGCTCAATCTTGAACCAGTCCCCCTTGAAATCCCAGTCCTTAACCTCCTTTGATATCAAACGTTGAAATCTTTAATAAAACTGGTATTGCTATTTTAATCGAGAGTATTCGTAGGAAATTTTTTGGTTTCCTATGATGTAATTAACTATGAGGGCTTACGCTCGTAGGAGATTTAGAAATCCAGACCAGATTTCAAAATCAAGTTTTCAAAACCTTCAATTGATTATCTTTGGGAAATTCAAACCTGAAGATCATTATCGTCATACTTAAACTATTGATAGTGATTGATATTTTCTTTTCTTTGATAGATATGTCAATTACAATAATAGTTCTGATTATGAAATTAATGATCCATATATTCAGATTAGCATAGTCAAACAGTTGATTAAACATCATTTTGATCCTTTGAGATCATATTTTATTTCTCTTTGAGTTTGATTGTGATAATCAGGATAAATCAAGATTTATAATTTGAACCTATTAGGGAACGATATGTTCACCTTTCGAGGTGATATATCATTCATAATAAGTGTTCGATTATAAAATTTAAAATTCCAGAAATTAAATATTTCCCAAAGAAAATTAATCTTTTTCAAAACATATATTTTTCAACCAAAATGGGCCATTGCTTCCAAGCGTACCATTCAAAAGCTATACCTATAAGGCTGTTGGCAAATTAGCACAACAACAAGGCATCATTTCCTTTAGCATTACTGCTGGTAGCCTTAAATTAGGTTAAATGTTTCCTTGGGTTCTCTGTGCCAGAAAATATCTTGAATTGAAGTATCACATATCATTTAAGATATATCATCTGGTCGTATTCAATAGGATATGGCCGGCATGTACCCATTAAAGTTACAACAGTGATAACTAGTTTTACTTTTTGATTGATAATGTCTTTAATCTAGGTCTTGCTGACAATTTTGTCTTCTTTGATCGTTGTTAACATCAGCTCTGGTACCTCTATCCCTTGGTTAAGAATATCTAGATCTAGAGGAGAAGCTCAAATACCTAAAGTACCCATATTCTCTTAGGGGTTTATAGGTTGTGTTCTACCAAGCGCAGCTGCTAGACCAAGTTCTCCAAGTAGTTATTTTATCATGAAATTCATCTCATCAAGACATTTAATTAGGTAATCTCTTGGACTTTTCCCAATTGGAGAGATTTCACTTCTTTTTGCAATTTTCTTACAGCTTCAGTAGCCCCCTCTTCCTCTACATCTTCTGATTGGGGAGGTGTCGTATTTATAGGCTTTCCCAACTATTATATACCCTACGATTGTTCATCTTTGTTGGGATTTATAGCTACATTTTGATGAGTTTGTATTCTTTAGCTAGGCTGCTCGAATGTATGGCTAACCACTCGAACCACTTCCATGTCCATGTGGTCCTTTTTTTCATTTCTTCCTCCTTATCATAATACCCATTATCGAAGAAGGCCTTTTCATGCCAGTGTTCTTCATTATAGTCCTCATCAGCTTCATATTCTTCTTCTACCCATCTTTGATGCCTCCAATGGATTATTAGAGAGTCAGGACTTTCTTCTTGTAAAATAGCCTCTCCCTTCTCAAGTAGGGTAGGCTTAGCGGGGGACTGCTTGCCAAAATGTGACCCTTGGTCACAATTGTTGGGCGGCCTTACGAGCTTTACTCTCTTAGTCACCCTTTAAAATTTTTATTTGTTTTGGCTCCTTTAGAATCCAAACCTTTTGTCCCCTCGCAAAGATCTTCGAATAATTTTCCCTTGACTTAGGGCAATATCGATTACTTGGACCGATAAGTTTCTTTGAAGGAATCAACCTATGGTATGGTCGAAGGGGTCTTTACTTGTATTCTTCCAGACTAAGACTACAATGGGATTTCGCCTCTTGCTTCCTTTCAAATCCTGGATGTTGTCAGAACTCCATTCTTATCAGATTAAGGCAATGAGGAAGGCCTCTATCACTTCCCTGATAAGGTTTCCTTAAAGCCTCCTTCTTCCAAGAATCTCTTGAAATCTAAAAGACATCTTTGCTCAATGATTTCAATCCTTATTAGTTTATAGTTCATCACAGCTTTGAGTAGCTTGTGAAGATAGGAGAAGGCCGATTCCTTCTTCTCTGATTGCGGTAGTTGGCTAAAAGTTACCCAGAAAGACTTCTTCAGGTCGCCTCTAGTGTTATAGTAATTTACCCATTATAATGGTTCAAAACCACTTTTTATGGGTATACTCGCCTTTGGTTGAGGTAGTGGCTCCTGACTTCAGGTGGCTGTATTTATCCAATGAATCACTGTAAGGCAAGTATAAGCTTTTCTCTTAGCTTTTCATGATAGTTTGGCGCCAGAACTGGAAGCTTCAACATAGTTTCTCCTAGGAACAAAAATAGTCTTCTCAGGAACCTCAGCTTTATTCCTCTTTCGATTTGCCATATGAATAACAATTAATTTCAAATTAGGCTCAGGAGCCTTTTGTTTAGCCAACGGGAACATTTTGGCGCTGACATTGGTAGCCCCAGTATTAGGCCTCTCATTATGAACAGGAAATTTTTTCACATTATTGCCAACCAGGTCAGTAGTATTTTTCTTCTATTTAGGCTTAAAAACCTTCTTCTTGGCTAAAGGAATTATGAGAGGTGTGATTGACAATTTAGAGAACATTGAAGACCTCAGTATAGTGGTGCTCTCAGTCAGTACCTTCCAGTCTCGTCATGAAGGAAGCTTAATACTTCAAAAATATTTTTGAATTCTAACATTGCTCCAGTATGACCAATCTAAATCATAGTTTGGTGAAGTTGGACTTGTGATCCTTCCCCAAGTTTAATGATCATTATATTATTGACAGGAGACATTTTTCTATAATCTGTAATAAACCTTGCAAGGATTAGAGTCAAACTGATTTCTATTGCACAAAAAAATAAGACATCATGAAGAAGCTACTACCCAGGAGCGATGCTAATAATACTATGATGGACCTAATTACTCATCCTTCCACGACCCATCACCATCACAGTATCATCAGCATCGCTCTTAGGTAGTAGCTTTTTCATGAAGTCTTAATTTCTTATGCAATAGAAATCAGTTTAACTCTAATCCCTATAAGTTTTATTACAAGTTATTGAAACATGTCACATGTCAATAGCATAATGACCATTAAACTTGATGAGCAATCACGAGTCACATTTCCCTAGACTTTGATTTAGACTTATCGTACTAGTATAATGTTACAATTCAAAAATTTTTCCAAAGTATTTAACTTCCTTCCTGACGAGGTTGTATCGACTAAGAAGGTGTTTACTACGAATACCACTGTACCGAGGTTTTCTGTATTCTCTAGACTTTCAATTACACCTCTTATAATTCCTTCGAGCAAGAGGAAGGCTTATAAGCCTAAACCCAAGAAAATTACTACTGATCTAGCTAGCCAAAATATGAACAAATCTGCTATTCGCTATGAGAGGCCTAATACTGGGTCGGCTAATGTCAGTGCCAAAATGTTCCTGTTGGCCAAATAAAAGGCTTTTGAGCCTAAGTTGAAATCAAATGTTATTGATATGGCCAATCGAAAGAAGAATGAAGCTGAGGTTCCTGAGAAGACTTTTTTTATTCCTAGAAGCAATGGTGCTAAAGCTTTCACTTATGGCATTAAACTATTAAGGAAGTCTAGTAAAAAATCTAATGCTTGACTTAGAGTGAGTGGGTGGACAAATATACCCATCGTAAGTCTGGAGCCACTAAGTCAACCAAAGGAAAATATATACATCAAAAACGGTTTTGAACCATTAAGATGAGGAAAGCCTAATATGCTAGAAGCGACTTGAAGAAATCTTTCTGGGAGACTTTTAGCCAACTGTCACCATTAGAGAAGATAGAATCAGCCTTCTCATATTTTCACAAGCTACTAAAGGCTGTGAAGAATGGGAAACTGATAAGGAGTTGGATGAAGTTATTGAACAAAGACATCATTTCACTTTGAAAGATTCTTGGAAGAAGGAGGTTTCAAGGAAACCTTATCAAGTAAGTGACAGAGGCCTCCCTCTTTACCTTAGTCTGAGAAGAATGGAGTCTGGACAATGTCTAGGATTTAAAAAGAAGCAAGTAGAAAAATCCCATGATAGTCATCATTAGGAAGGCTACAAGCAAAGACCCTGACCATACCATAGTAAAATTTCTTCAAAGGAACTTATCAGTCCAACTAATTAATATTGCCTTGAGTATACGAAAATTTATTTGAAGATCACTATAAGAGGCCAGCTGGTTTAGGTTCCAAAGGAGCCCAAACAAATAAAAATATTAAAGGGTGACTACGAGAGCAAAGCTCGTAAGGCTGCCCAAAAATTGTGACCAAGGGTCGCATTCTGGCGAGAAGTCCCCTGCCAAGCCTACCCTGCTTGATAAGGGAAAGGCTACTATGTACAAAAAAAGTCTTCACTCTCCAATAATTCATTAGAGGCGTTGAAGCCAGCAAAAAGAAGAATATGAGGCTAATGAGGACTACAATGAAGAGCACTAGGATGAAAAGGCCTTCCGCGATAATGAGTATTATGATAAGAAGGAAGAAATGATAAAAAAGGACCACATGGACATAGAAGTGGTCCGAGTGGTCAGCCATACCTCCGAGTAGCCTAGCCAAAGAATGCAGACTCATTGGAATGCAGCTATAAATCCCTAAAATGAAGAATAACCACAGGGTATGTAAGAGCTGACAATGCCTACAAATACGATACCTCCCCATCAGAACACGTGGATGAAGATGAGGCTAGTGAAGCTATAAGAATATTATAGCAAAAAATGCAATCTCTCTAAAGGGGAATAGACCAGGAGATTACCCAATAAAATTATCATCTTAATGAGATGAGTTTCAAGATAAAAAAGAACTACTTGGGAAACTTCGTCTAGCGACTATGCTTGACACAACATAACCTATAAACCCCCATGAGAATATGGGTACTTCAGGTATTAGAGCCACTTCTTCTGATCCAGATATTCCTAACCAAGGGATAGAAGTACAAGAGCTGATGTTGACACTGGTCAAAGAAGACAAAATAGTCAACAAGACCCAAATTGAAGACCTTATCAATCAAAAAGTGAAACTAGTTAACACTACAAAAACTGTTGAAGCTTTAGTGGGTACATGTCACCTATATTCTATTGAATATGACCAGGTGAAATATTCAAAAGGATATGTGGTACTTCAATTCAATACATTTTCTAGCACAGAGAACCTTTGGTAACATTTAACCCAATTTGAGGCTACCTACGGTAACATTGGAGGAAATGACACCTTATTGCAACACCCTTTTTTCAGTAGCCTACAGACACGGCTTTTTAATGGTACACTGAGTAACAAATGACTCGATTAAAATATTCATTGAGCTTGAAATAATGATCATTAAAAGGTTTACTGGTGCAATAAAGAAGGTGACTATTATAAATCTTGCCCTTCAGAGAAGTAAAAAGGATGAGTCTGTCACTAAATACATCATGAGATGGAGGAACCTTAGCTAAAGTGTGAGCAATAACTAACCAAAAATATGTTGTGGAACTCCTACTAGGGAACATTAATGACCAGATGGCCTGGTACTTGTAAATGGATGCAATCAATTCCTTCCAAGAATTACTTGATTGTGTAGCCAAATCTAAAAGGTTTCCTAAGTCTAGTGGTATTAGCTTCAACTATAATAATAACCCTATGGGTAAAGAAAAATAGCCTAGAGTTTATGACTCAAGGAAAGATGAAGTAAATATTACATTTACTTCTCCTCTTGATAAAAAGGAAAAAGGGGAAATTGTTGTATCTAAAATGATAAAACACATAAAGGAGAAGCTAACAGCCCCTACCTTACAGGAGAAAATTAATAAGTTGTACTCTTTTAAGAAAGAACATACCAGCAAAATTTTTTGACTTGCACTCAGGATTGGCCTACAACTACCAGAGTCTCATCAACCAGAATAGGTCGGTATAACTAATGACCCAAACTACAACCCAAACCACCGGGTAGTTAGTCACCTAATTGAGGATTATTTTATCTTCAAATATTGGGTGGAAAGGAGCTACAGGAGTGGCAAATTAACACTGTCGAACAGTGTTTTAATTGACCACAAGTGGGGGAAGGCCAATGCCATTTCTTCCAGCTCGTGCCAGGATAATATAGGAAAGGAACCTCAACACGATGAATGAGGTTGGGAAACTTACATATCTAACAAGACCAAGGAAATGATGAAGGTCTTACTAGCTATCGAGGGTATTTGTTAAATGAATGCTCTAGAATTAGAAGTGGATCCAAGACTCCTCTTCTTAATGAGGTTGGCTAACGAGGAGCCCTCATCAAGTAAAAAGATGTCCTTGAAGTATTACAAAGACCAAGGAGGAAAGGCTTCTGCATCCAGATCTTGATGAAGAAAGAAGAAGAACTCTTTGGGATAAAAGACCAAAATCAAGTGGTATATTGATTCTATAAATGAATTCCTGGAACATCATAGATGGCTTATCAGGTTAGAGGACTACCTGGTTGACTTACACCTCAAGTCAGAATCCATAGAAGAAATAAGTATTCCGACATAAACATGCTAGATTATATGCCAAAGAGGTGAAAGAAATGGAAGAGGATGAGGTGGACCTCTCAATTCTTAAAAGGCCAATTAAAAAGCTTATCCTAAGAAAATGTTCCATATGACATCTCCATTTATGAACTTAGATGAAAAACTATATTTTCCAGACATTAAAAGTAAGAGAAAGCCAACTCTTAAGCATAAATGTCCAAAGCTTGGAAGCCGCTTGGATTTTGAAAAACTAAAGAGGTAGCAAACCCGAAAGACTCCTAAGCTGAAAATAATTCATCTGAAGAAGTGATGCAAATTCAGTTGAGAAGTGGGAAAAAGTTCTCCCCCCACCTTAGAAGAAGGTAAAGCAATAGGATAAGAATATCTAGCTCAACCAAGAGGCTATGCAATAAGATCCACCAAAGCCTAAAACTATCAGTGCAAATGTTGATTAAAATATCTTATCTTATCTCCGTAAGTTGCTTGTACTGTTGAGAATATATAATGCCCTTGTTATGTCCAAGGACTTTAGGAAAATACTCATTAAGCATTTGTATAATCCTGAATAGTATGAGGCATTCTTTGTTAAGCAAAGCATGAAAGAAGCTTTGTATATGCAGAATTCTATTACAATTACTTTTGTGATAATGATCTGCTCCTGGGAATTATAGATCTTAATCAACCACTCTATGTTATCGTGGGGAGTTGTAATGTGAAAATTAATAGAGTTTTGATCGATCAAGGTTCCTCTATCCAAATAATGAGCCTCAGAATGCTCAAAGGATTGGTTCTCAATGTCCAATATCTAACCAAAAGCATAGTATTCCTGCAAAGGTTCGATGAATGAGGGAAAAGGACCTTGGGATCCATGGTCTTACCTCTAAGATTTGAAGAGCTACATACATAGGTAAGGTTCCATGTAATTGATTTCAATATATCATATAACGTACTACTCAGAAGACTATGACTCCACGAGTATGGTATAGTTTCTTCAACACTTCATTAATGTATGAAATATAATCGAGATAATGAAGAACATCGCATTGTTGGTGAGAAATAATCATTCTTGGTGCATGAAGTTAAAATCTATGATGATGCTAAGTACTTTATAGTGCAAAAATCAAAAGGTAGCAATCTTCTGAGAATCCAAGCCTCTACACTGGATAAGGAAAGGTGAAAGATAAAGGGAAGAATAAATTGAAGCAAATTTGCTCATTGCCTCTTATTGGTAGTGATATCGAAGAGGATGATGATATATCCACAAATTTTAAACCCCTAATTATAGGGAAAAGAAAGAGTGAACTATCAATCATACTTTTTTATTGTAAAGCTAATAATGCAAATAAGGTATGGTATTGGAGCAAATCAAGCATTAAGGAAGAATTGGAATTCCTTTATCAGCCCAAGGGTACTACATAATTACAAGTGGAATGGGACCCAGGACCTAGTTCCACATATAAGAAATTACAAATAGTATTAATTTTGATGATAAGGGTATCTGAAGAGTAGATTTTACAAATATCATCAAAATAGTTACTATGTCATCACGTGTTACAAAACATTGACTATCTCGTCAAACAAAAATATAGAATTGTTCAAAACTTTCTATGTTCCTCCAAAAAAAAGTCTCAATGAATGATGATCCATTTTTTATTAATCAAAAGTGATATCGTATCATACTTCTCTTTAAAAAGAATGCGATGATGAGTGGAAATACGGAGATATATTGATCATTATCCCTCAATACCCTCCACCCATTATGAGAAAACTCGTGGGGAGAAATATCTTCTTCGTGTAAAAAATAATATTCCTATAAGGGTTTAATTAATAAGAGCAAAGAACCTTGGGATTTGTTGTCTTACCTCTAAGCTTTGGAGAGCTATATACATAGGTAAGTTCCACGTAATTGATTCTAATACATCATACAAGGCACTTCTTGGAGGACCATAGCTCCACGAGTATGTTATAGTACCTTTAACACTTTATCTATGTATGAAATACAACCGAGATAATGAAGAACATCACATTTATGGTGATGAACAACGATTCTTAGTGCATGAAGTCAAAATCTATGATGATGCCAAGTACTTTATAGTGCAAAAGGCAAAATACAAAGATCTTCTGAGAATCGAGGCCGCTATGCTGGATAAAGGAAAGCCGAAAGATAGAGGTAAGAATAAATTAAAGAAAATTTTCTATGTACCTCACCTTTGTAGTGATACCAAAGAGGATAATGATATATCCACAACTTTTAAACCCCCAATCGTAGGAAAAAGAAAGAGTGAACTATCAGTTTCATGAGGAAGGGGATCTAAGACCTAGTTCCATATTTAAGAAATTACAAAAAGTATCAATTTTGATGATGGTATTTGAAGAGCAGATATCTACAAATATCTTCAAAATAGTACTTATGTCGGTGGCACATTCCAAAATATTGACTACCTCTTTAAAGACAAACATAGGAATCTTAAAGACTTTCTATGTTCCCCCTAAAAGAGATCTCAATGAACGATAATCAAAAGTGATACCACATCATACAGCTCATAAAATAGAATGTGAAGATGAGTGGGAGTATGGAGATATGTTGATAATCATCACTCTATATCCTCCAAGCATTATGAGAAAGTTCATGGAAAAAAATATTTTCTTTGTGTAAACAAAAAAATGTTTCCATTATTTCAGAGAACTCTAGCATAATAGGCGTTCATAATGACCTATTGGTAATGGTTTGTCTACAACATGGGGTCTTGGATATACTCGACATTCATGTCTCACACGAGCAGCATCCTACCACTATCTTGAGAACCCCCAACATCTGCATCTCACGTACGCAACCTCCTACAATATTATAGACAAGGAGAAAGGATTATCAGATCCCAAAAATCAAGATGAAGATCTAATAGTAGATAAAAAAAACTCAAAAGAGTTCAAAGAAGGTGGTCAAGCTACTATGAATGAACTCAAAGAGATAAATTTGGGTACCGAAGAAGACCCAAAGCCAACCCTTATTAGTGTAAATCTCCTACACGATAAAATAGGAGAGCTAAAAATATTATTCCTTAAATACAAAGACTATTTCAAGTGGAACTACACCAAAATGCTTGGTTTCTCACAAGAGGTGGCAGTGCTTAAGCTCTCCATCAATGCAAAAATATAGTCCGTCAAATTGGCACCTAGGCAAATACGACTTGAGGTTGAAGAGCAATTCATTGCTAAAACTAAAAAGCTGATTGAAGTTGGCTCTATCCAGGAAGAAAAATATGTTGACTGGATTACCAACATCATTCTGATAAAAAAGAAAAATGGTCAAATTTGAATATGCATTAACAACCGAGACATAAAATAAAGCACATCGAAAGGATGATACTTCCTAATGCAAAACTCATAGACAATAATATGTCAAACCATAATATATTCTCATTCTTGGATGGATCATTAAGTTATAATCAAATTAAAATGGACCAAGAAGATGAAAAGCACATGCCCTTTAAAGACCTATCGGCATACAATATTACAAAGTTATGCCATTTGGATTAAAAAATGTTAGGGCCACCTATCAAAGGATGTTGACCTGCATCTTTGATGGTCTTATTCACAAGCATGTGGAATTTATATTGATGATCTAGTTGTAAAAAATAGAATTCAATAACAACATGTAAATGATCTCAAAATTATATTCGAATGGATTCGCAAATTTAATTTTAAAATTAATCCACTTAAATGCCCTTTTGGTATGTCATCCAAAAAATTTCTTAGATTTATTCTATGACATATGGAAATCCAAATTGATCCCAATAAAATCCAAGCAATAGTGGAAATATCATTTCCAAAAACTCTAAGATAACTTCATTTATTATAAAGAAAATTGGCATATATCCGAAGATTTATATCTAATCTCTTCGATATATGCCAACCTGTGACACATTGAGAAGAAAAATACTCAAGAGGCATGTAATAGCATAAAATAATATCTTTTGAATCTCTAATTCTTATTGCTCTTATTATGGGTAAACCCCAAATTTTGTATACAACAGCTTTAGAGGAATCACTCAAAGCATTGCTGGCACAAGTTAATGCCAATGGCAATGAAAATTCCCTTCACTATAGTAGTCGTCGACTAATAGGGGATGAATCGAAGTATTTACCAATTAAAAAGCAATGTTTAGCATTATTTTATTGCTATGCAAAAACTGTGACTTTATATGTTATCCCTTATGATAACAGTGATATCTAAGGTGGATTCATTGAAGTATTTAATGACTAGATCGACTCTGATGGGTCATCTAGCCAGATGAACTATATTATTAATGCAATTTGATATAACTTACGTGCCACAAAAGTTTGTGAAAGGACAGGCGCTAGTAATTTTTTTAGCAGCCTATCCTTTACTTTATGCTTTCCACTTAGTGATGAGCTGTCAGATATGCAGTTACTCGAAGTGGAAGAGAATATACACTTACAAGAATTTGAGCTATATTTAAATGGAGCTTCATTAATAAAATAGCTAGATCGCCTAAACTCCCAATAGTTCAGGTAAGCATCGGCCTTATATTTATTACCATATACGATAGAATATTTTGATACTCATATAGCTTTATAGAACCTCGTACTAATAATGAAGCTGAATATGAAGCTCTAATAGTGGGTCTTGAGCTTGAAATTGATATGTAAATTCAAAAACTCCATATATATATAGATTCTCAACTTATAATTAAGAAAATAGCAAGTGCTTTAAAAATTAGTAAGTGCAAGCTAATCTCATATCATGTGTATGCTTTGAAACCCCTAGAATAAATCCTTGATGTAACCCTAACTAGGGTTATACATGGTGAAAATGGTAAGGCTGATGTACTAGCAAAGTTTGCTAAAGAAATAGCTAATTCCTAAGAGGATCCAATCATGCTAACCATCCAAAATAGACATACATTGGCCCTGACATCCTTACAAGATGATGAAGGAAAGGAAAAACCATTGAGCTTGCATATATCAGATGAGAATGATTAGAGGGAACAATTTATTACATATTTCAAAGAAGGTAGGTTATCGAAGTATAAATCTACTACTTCGCAAATTTTTAGAAGAGCGTTAAGATATGCTTATGTGAATGACAAACTATATAATAGATCATTTGACTAAATGTGGCTACGATGTCTGGGTCTTGATGAATCCTAAAAAGTAATAAAAAGAAGACGATGAAGGGTTATACGGTGTGCATCAATTTGGACCAAAAATAAAAATTAAATCAAACAAAAGAGATATTATTGGCATAACATGGTTAAATATTGTCTTGATTATTCTATGAAATGCCATCAATGTCAAGTGCACTCCGATGTTATATATTGACCACTTAGCCTGCTACATCCTACAGTAGCATCGTGATCATTCAAAAGTTAGGGTACCGATATAATTTGTCATATAGAACCACCTTCTTTTTTAGAACATTGATTCATCCTCGCGGCTACCAATTACTTCTAAAAATGAGCAAAAGCAATTCCTCTAAGAGAAGTCAAATACACAATGTGATAAATTTTTTTCAAGATAATATTATCTACGTCAAATCATATTGGACAATGGTACCTCCTTTAAAGTGCTAAAATTTATCAATTTATCAAATGCCAAAAAATAGACTGGCAATAATCTTTAATATAAAACCCAAGAGCTAATGGTTTGGCCAAAGTATTTAATAAAAAATTGGTTAAACTACTTAAGAAAATTCTCTCTAAAATAAGAGGGAGTGGCACGATAAAATAACAGAAGCCTTGTGGGTATATCGCACAGCTTATAAGACTATGGCACAAGCTACTCCATATTCTTTAGTCTTTGGTACAGAGGTGATATTAGCTCTCAAAGTAGAATTACTATTTCTTTGTATTACTATATAATACGGACTCACCCAAGAAGAAAATGATCTTCTACGATAGGAAGAACTTGAAGCTCTAGATGAAATTAAACTTTAAGATGAAAAAAATTTAGAAATTTATAAAGCATGAATGACTAGGGCTTACGATCGAATGGTCCATCCTAGGAGCTTTAAAGAAGGTGAATTTATCTTAGTTTACAAATGACCTATAATTCCCCACAATCACATTCTACGATAAATTTGACCCAATTTGGGATGGACCCTTCATTATTAAAAAGGTATATGAAGAAGGAGCCTACCAACTTATTCTTATCAGGTTAACAACCTATGCCACCAATTAATGGCCAATATCTAAAAAAATACCATACATAATCTCCCAATCTACAGAATATTATTTTTAAAATTCATCCTGCAATATATGAGGCAATTTATACATCTTCCTATAAGGTAGGAGATAAAATTTAATCTCTCTTATAGTAATAGGAGATGACCCACATATATTCCTATAATGCAGGATATAAATTTACATGGTCCCTGCAATATAGGATATAAATTAACATGATCCCTATAAAGTAGGAGATAAATTTCATATAATCTTGTAGAGTAAGGTGTAATTTTATATATACTCTATAACAAAGTGAAAGGAAGTTATGTTTGAAAGTGCTTACAGGCTAAACTGGCTACTATAGCAACACAATAATTTATGCTCACAAACCTAATGGTCGAGCTACTGAAAAGGCTAAAAGCCTAAAAATTTCATTCAAAATTGAGAAGTCCTACTTTATACGAGTGGTTACTGCTAAAATCTTTTGATGCCTTACTAGATGGGCCTACTCCCTCTATCTCAATTCCTTAAGCTCAATTGATGTGCTCAAAAGCTCAATATGCTCTTCAGTGATATTTCACTAACAATGCTACAAGGGCTATAACTGAAATTTAGATGAAGGCGAGCTCAACTCATCTAATCCCAGGTAGCTCTAGCTTCAGTCTCTAAATCAATAAGAACTATTTAAGATAACTCCTAAGAAGTGAAGTGCAACTAAAATAATCCAAACGCAACAGTGAAGAAGAGGAACTCCCATTTCTGCAAAATACTGTCATGAAAGCCAAAGGATACAGCAATGTCTAAAAGAAAATTGGTATTTGTGTGGAAACTGAGCAAGTCTAGTAGAGTGTCGAGGTCGACTATAAACAGCAAAGCTTGTAGTGCAGGAACAATATACTACACTCATCTTGATATATATAGCTTAAATGAAAGAAATTTATAACCTATCTATTTTACTTTTGGATTCTTTGACTGAGAGGATGTCATACGACCAAACAGGTTATAAATTTCTTTAGAATGATTGGATCCTATTAGGAATTCACCATTTCTTTAGCCAGCTTTGCCAGCCCATCATCCTTGCCATTTTCCCCATATATAACCCTCGTTAGGATTATTTTAAGGATTTATTCTAGGAATTTTAAAGCATACTCGTTAGGGTTATTTCAAGGATTTATTCTAGGAATTTTAAAGCATACTTATGATATGAGATTAGCTCGGGCTTATTAATTTTAAAAGCACCTACTATTTTCTTAATTATAAGTTGAGAATCTCCATATATATGGAGTTTCTAGATTTATATATTAGTTGCAAGCTCAAGACCCGCTATTAGAGATTCATATTTAGCTACATTATTAATATGAGGTTCTATAAAGTTGTAAGAGTATCAATGTATTTTGTCTTGTAGGTTATGAATATAAGGCCGATGACCACCAAAAATATTGAAACTTTAGGCAATCTAGCTAGTTTTATTGATGAAGCTCCATCAAAATAGAGCTCATATTCTTGCAAGTGTATTTTCCCTTCCACTTCGAGTATCTACTCATCTGGCAGCTCACCACTAAATGGAAATCAGACAGATAAAGGATGGATAGCTAGAAAATCTGCTAGTGCTTATCCTTTTACAGCCTTTAATGGCATGTAAGCTATATCAAATTGCATTAATAAAATAGTCCATTTGGTTGGATGACCCATCATAGTGGGTCTAGTCATTAAAAACTTTAATAAATCCACCTTAGATATCAATGTTATCTTAAGGAATAATAAATAATGTCATAATTTTTATGTAGCAAAAATTAATGCTAAATAATTGCTCTTCAATTAGTAAATACTTTGATTCAACCCCTATTAGTCAACAACTAATATAGTAAAGGAAATTTTCTTTGCCATAGACATTATCTTATGCCAGTAATGCTTTGAGCGATTTCTTCAAAGCAGTTATATAAAAAATTAGGGGTTTACCTGAAATAGTAGTGAGAATTAGAGGATTCAACAGATATTGCTTTACGCTATTACATGCCTTCTGACAAGCATCATCCCAAATGAAAGGTGTATTTTCTTCTCAATTATGCGAAGGGTTGGCATCTACCCGAGAAATTAAATATAAATCTTCAGATATATGTCAATCTTCCTTGTAATGAATGAAGTTGTCTTAGAGTTTTTGGAGTTGACAATTCCATTACCACTTGGATTTTATCGGGATCAATTTTGATTTATGTATGGCATACAATAAATTTGAGAAATTTTTTGGATGACACACCAAAAGTGTGTTTAAGCCCATTCATTTTTAATTTAAATTTATGAATCCTTTTGAATACAAATTTGAGATTTTTTACATTAACATGTTAAATTCAATTTTTTATAACTAGATCATCAACATAACATTCCACATGGTTATGAATAAGACCATCAAAGATACAATTCATCATCCTTTAATAGGTGGCCCCAGCATTTTTTAATCCAAATGGTATAACTTTATAATAGTATATGTCGATCTCAAGTCGCATTCGCCTAGGTGCTTGTTTGATTGGCTAGATTTTGGCATTGATGGAGAGCTTAAGCACTACCACCTCTGGTGATAAACCAGGCATTTCGGTGTAGTTCCATAAGAAGTAGTCTACTATTAGATCTTCAGCTTGATTTTTGGGTTTTAATAATCCTTCCTCCTTGTCTGTAATGCTATAGGAGGTTGCATACATTAGACGCATATATCAGGGGTACTCAAGATAGTGGTAGGATGCTGCTCATGTGAGACATGAATGTTAAGCATATCCAAGAACCTATGTTGTAGACAAACCATTGCTAATAGGCCTTTATGCATGTCTGTTATGCCAGAGTCCTCTAAAATAATGGGCATATTTATTTATTTGCATAAAGAAAATATTTCTCTCCATGATCTTTCTAATAATGGTGGAGAATATAGAGGGATGATTATCAATATATCTCTATACTCCAACTCAAATTTACATTCTATTTTATGAGCAGTATAATATGGTATCACTTTTAATTCATAGAAAAGGGATTCGAGTTCATTGAGACCTCTTTCGGGGTGAACATAAAAAGTCTTTAACATTATTATATTTGTGTTTGACAAGGTAGTTAATATTTTGAAATGTGTCATCGGCATAGGTACTATTTTGATGATATTTATAGATATCTGCTCTTCAGATACACAAATCATAAAAATTGATACTTTTACAATTTCTTAGATATAGAACTAGGTCCTAGGCACCCTTTCTTTTGAAATTCTGTAGTACCCTTGGGCTGATAAAGGAATTCCTATTTTTCCTTAAAGCTTAATTTGTTCTAACACCATACCTTATTTACATTATTAGCTTTTTAATCAAAAGGGATGGCTGATAGTTCACACTTTCTTTGCCCTATAATTAGGGGTTTAAAAGTTTTGGATATATGATTGTCCTCTTCAGTATCACTACCGAGGTGAGGTACTTTACAAATTTTCTTCAATTTATTCTTGCCTTTATTTTTCATCTTTCCTTTATGTAGCATAGCGGCTTAGATTCTCAGAGATCACTGCCTTTTGACTTTTTCCCTATAAATTACTTGGTGTCATCATAGATTTTAACTTCATGCACCAAGAATAGTTGTTCGTCACCATCAATGCAATGTTCTTCATTATCTTGATTATCTTTTATACACAGATGAAGTGTTGAAGGAAATATAATATACTCATGGAGCTATGGTCTTCGGAGAAGTGCTTTGTATGATGTATTAGAATCAATTACATGAAACTTGCCTCTGTATATAGCTCTCCAAAGCTTAGAGGTAAGACCACAGATCACAAGATTATTTGCCCTTATTCATTGAACCCTAAAGGAATACTGTGATTTACATAAAGAAGATATTTCTTTCCATGAGTTTTCTTATAATGGGTAGAAGATATTGAGGGATAATCATGAACATATCTCCATATTCTCACTCATCTTCACATTCTATTTCATGAGTAGTATAATATGGTATCAAGTTTGATTCGTAGAAAAGGGATCTGCATTAATTCAGACCTTTTTTGGGAGGAACATAAAATATTTTTAAAACTTGTATATTTGTAATTGATGAGATAGTCAATGTTTTGGAATGCACTGCTGGCATAGGTACTATTTTGATGATAATATTAAATATCTGCTCTTCTGATACCATTATCATTGATATTGATACTTTTTGTAATTTCTTATATATGAAATTGGGTCCTGGGTTATATTCCTCTTTTAATTTTGTAGTACCCATATGCGAATAAAGGAATTCTTCTTCTTCCTCAATGCTTAACTTGCTTGAACAGCATACCTTATTTGTACGATTAGCTTTATAATAAAAGGGATGACTGATAGTTTACTCTTTATTTTCTCTATGATTAGGAATTTAAAGTTATGGTTATATCATCATCCTCTTTGGTATCACTACTGAGGTGAGGCACTGAGCAAATTTGCTTTAATTTATTCTTGCCTTTATCTTTTAGCTTTCTTTTATCTAGCATAGCAGCCTAGATTCTCAAAAGATCACTGCCTCATGACTTTTGTGCTATAAAGTCATCATAGATTTTGTCTTTATGCACCTATAATAGTTGTTCATAACCATTAATGTGATGTTCTTCATTATCTTGATTGTATTTTATACATTAATAAAGTGTTGAAGGAATTATACCATACTTGTGGAGCTATGGTCTTTCGAGAAGTGTCTTTTATGATGTAGTAGAATCAATTACGTTGAACATTGCCTCTATATGTAGCTCTTCAAAGCTTAGAGTTAAGACCATAGATCCCAAGGTTCTTTGCACTTATTCATTGAACCCTTAAAGGAATTGTGTACTTTTAATTAAATTTTGAATATTGAGGGCCAATCCTTTGAGCATTCTAAGGCTCATTAGATTGATAGAGAAACCAGGATCAATCAAAATTCTATTAATTTTCACATTATTACTCTCCATCATAACTTAGAGTGGTCAATTTCACAGGAGAAGATCATTATTGCAAAAAGTAAGTGTAGTAGTATTCTGCGTATACAAAGCTTCTTTCATGCTTTACTCAGTGAAGAATGCCTCATACTATTTAGGATTCTACAAATGCTTTATGAGTGTTTTCCTATAGTCATTGGACATAACAAGGGCATCATATATACTCTGTAGTATAGGCAGCTTGTAGAGATAGGATTATATATTATAATCGACATTTCTACTTATATGTTTAGGCTTTGAGGGATCTTGTGGCATAGCTGCTTAATTGAGCTGGGTATTCTTATCCTACTCTTTTTCCTTAATCTGAGGTGGAGGAAGAACTTGTTTCCCACTTCTCGGCTGAATTTGCATCACTTTTTCAGACAAATCAACTTCAGGATGAGAGTCTTTCGTGTTTACTACCTCTTTAGTTTCTTCAGAATCTAAGCTACTTCCAAGTTTTGGACATTTATGTTTAAGAGTTAGCTTACTCTTATTTTTGCATTTTATAAAACATAGTTCTTCTTCTGAGTCCATAAACGGTGATGCAGTATAGCACGTTTCCTAAGCAAAGGCCTTAGAATTGGCCTTTGGAGAATTGAGTGGTCCACCTCATCCTCTAGCATTTTTTTCACCCCTTTGGCTTATAACCCAGCAAATTTATATCATAATACTTAGTTCTTCTTCAGGTTTTTAATTAAGGTGTAAGTCAGCCATGTACTTCCAACCTGATAGGTCGTCTAGAAGATTATTGATATTCATCGATAGAATCGATGTACCACTAGATTTTGGTCTTCTATCCCATTGATCTCTTCTTCTTTCTTCTTTGAGATCTGGACACAAAAGCCTTTCCTCCTTAGTATTTGTAATACTTCAACGACTTCTTGTTACTTGATGTAGGCTCCTCCTTAATCGAGTTTGTTAAGTGGAGGAGTCTTTGATCCACTTCAAATTCCAGAGCATTCTTTTGATGAATGCCCTCGATAGCCAGTAAGACCTTCATCATTTTCTTAATCTTTGTAGATATGTAAGTTTCCCAACCTCCTTTATCTTATTGAGGTTCCTTTCTAACATTTTCCTGCACAAGTTAAAAGAAATGACATTAGCCTTATCCGGCTAGGGGTTTATTAATACACTGACCAATAGTGTTAATTCACCACACTTGTAACTCCTTTCCACCCAATCTTTGAAGGTAAAATAATCCTTAATTTTGTGACTAACGACTCAGAGGTATGGATAGTAGTTTGGGTCATTACTCATGCTGGCCTATTAGTTTTCTTCTGTAAGATTTGGGTCATTGGCTTTTCCTTTACCTATTTTATCACTTTTGGCACAGCCATTTGCCCTTTTTCATTTTTATCAAGAGGAGAAGTAAATATAATGTCTACTTCATCCATCCTTGAGTCATGAACTCTAAGCTATTTTCCTTTACCAGCTAGGTTATTATTCTATTTGAAGCCAATGCCCTTAGGCATGGGCAAACTTTTAAATTTGGCTACACGATCAAGTAATTCTTGGAAGGAATTGATTGTAGCTATGGCCAAGTAGGGGACCATCTAGTTATCAATGTTCCCTAGTGAGAGTTATAAAGGATGTTTTTCGGTTAGTTGTTGCTCACACTTCATGCTGAGGTTCCTCCATCTCATGATATATTTGGTGATAGACTCATCCTTGTTTCTTCACTCAATGGCGAGATCTGTGATAGTCACCTTCTTTGTCACACCAGCAAATCTTTTTATGAATATTGTTTCAAGCTTAGAAAATATTTTAATCAAGTCATTTGATAACTCAGTGTACTATTCAATAGATGTGTTTGTAAGGCTACTAATAAATTGACACAGCAACAAGGTGTCATTTCCTTTAGTGTTACCACAGGTAGCCCTAAATTGGGCCAAATATTGCCTATGATTCTCTGTGTTGGAAAATGTCTTGAATTGACGTACCACATATCATTCAGGATATTTCACATCATTGTATTCAATAAGATACAAGCAACATGTACTGACTAAAGCTTCAGTAGTTTTAGTCGTGATAAATGCTTTCACTTTTTAATTGACAAGGCCTTCAATCTGGGTCTTGCTGACTATTTTGTCTTCTTTGATCTTGAATGCATCAGCTCTTTTACCTTTATCCATTAGTTAGGAATATCTAGATTAGAAGGAGTGGCTCTAATACTTGAAGTACCCATATTCTTCTATGGGCTTACAGGTTGTGTTATGCCAAGCGCAGCCGCTAGACCAAGTTCTCTAAGTAGTTCTTTTATCATGAAATTCTTCTCATCAAGATGAACATTTAATTGGGCAATCTTCTGATAATTTTCCCATTGGATTGATTACATTTCTTTCTTTAATTTTCTTATAGCTTCGCTAGCCTACTCTTCCTCTATGTCTTCTGATTAGGGAGGTGTCGTATTTGCAAGCATTGCTGGCTCTTGCATGCCCCATGGTTCTTTTTCATTTTAGGGATTTTTAACTACATTCTGGCAATTCTGTATTCTTTGGCTAGGCTGCTCGAAGGCCTGGCTGACCACTCGAACCACTACCACATCTATGTGGTCCTTTTTTATCATTTCTTCCTCCTTACTTGTCAAGGAAGGACTCTTCATTATAGTCCTCATAGGCTCATATTCTTCTTCTAGCTGGCTTTGATGCCTCCAATGGATTATTGGAGAGATAGAACATTCTTTGTACATAATAGCCTTTCCTTATCAAGTCAGGTAGGCTTAGTGGGAGACTTCTCACAAGAATGATACCATTAGTAATAATTATTTGGCAGACTTTTATGAGCTTTGCTCTCGTAATCACCCTTTAAAATTTTTGTTTGTTTGGGCTTCTTTGGAACCCAAACCTACTAGTTTGTTGTAGTGATCTTTGAATAAATTGCCCTAAACTCAGGGCAACATCAGCTACCTAGATCAATAAGTTCCTTTAAAAGAATCAGCCTATGGTACAGTCGAAGGGGTATTTGCTTGTAGCCTTCCTTATGAAGACTACCATTAGATTTTCCCACTTGCTTCCTTTCAAATCCTGGACATTATCTAGGCTCCATTCTTCTCAGATTAAGGTAATGAGGAAGGCCTATATCACTCCCTTGATATGCTTTCTTTGAAACCTCCTTATTCTAAGAATCTTAAAATTGTAATGACATCTTCGTTCAACGACTTCATCCAACTCCTTATTAATTTCCTATTCTTCATAGTCTGCAATAGCTTGTGAAGATGAGAGGAGGCTGATTCTTTCTTCTCCTATGACGGTAGATGGCTAGAAGTCTCCCATAAGACTTTTTGAGGTCACCTCTAACGTTGTTGCGCTTTACCCATCTTAATGGTTCAAAACCATTATTGATGGGTATATTCTCCTCGCATTGAGATAATTGTTCTATCAAGTTATAGGAGTACCAAAGTAATATGGCTTGCAGGGTTTATGAATATAAGGTCGATGCCCACCTGAACTAATGGGAGTTTAGGCGATCTAGCTTGTTTTATTGATGAAGCTCCATCAAAATAGAGCTCCCATTCTTGCAAGTATATTTTCTCTTCCACTTCGAGTATCTGCTCATTTGGCAGCTCGTCACTATGTGGAAAGCATACAGGTAAAGGATGGGCAGCTAGAAAATTTGCTAGCACATGTCCATTCACATTATTTTATGGTAGGTAAGTTATATCAAATTACATTAATAATATAATCCATCTGGCTAGATGACCCATTAGAGAGGGTCTATTCATTGAAAACTTTAATGGATCCACAATAGATATCAATGTTATCTTATAGGATAGCATATAATGTCATAGTTTTTATGTAGCATGAAATTAATGCTAAATACTATTTTTCAATTGGTAAATACTTCGATTCAACCCCTATTAGTCAATGACAAATATAGTAAATGATATTTCATTTGCCATTGGCATTATCTTGAGCCAGCAATGCTCCGAGAGATTCCTCCAAACTATTGTATATAAAATTAAGGTTTGACCCAGAATAATAGCAGCGAAAATTGGTAGATTTAATAGATATTACTTTATGCTACTAAATGCCTCCTAAAAAGCATCGTTCCACACAAAAGGAGTAATTTTCTTCATCAATCATGCGAAGGGGTAGCATCTACCCCAGAGATTAGATATAAATCTTTGGATATATGCCAATCTTTCTTGAAATGAACAAAGTTGTCTTAGAGTTTTAGGAGGTGACATTTTCACTATCGCTTGGATTTTATCAGGATCAATTTTGATTCCCATATTGCGTACAATAAATTTGAGAAAATTTTTGGATGATACACTAAAAGCACATTTTAATGGAATCATTTTTAAATTGAATTTGCAAATCCTTTCGAATAAAATTTTTAGATTATTTAGATGTTGATGTTGATTTCTACTTTTTACAAGTAGATCATCAAAATAACATTCCACATGCTTGTGAATAAGATCATCAAACATACGGGTTATCACCCTTTGATAGGTAACCACAACATTTTTCAATCCAAATAGCATAACTTTATAACAATATATACTAATAAAGGTTTAAATGGCAATTTGTTTTTTGTCATTTGGGTCCATTTTAATCTTATTATAACCTGGTGATCCATCCATGAATGAGAATATACTATGGTTCGATGTATTATTGACAATGAGTTTTGCATTTGGAAGTGGAAAATCACCCTTTGAACTTGCTTTATTTAGGTCCTGATAGTCAATGCATATGTGAATTTGACCATTTTTTATTGAGATGATGATGGAAATTTGGTAAACTTATTTTTCTTCCCAGATAAAGCGAACTTCATGAGCTTTATGTTTCAACGACAACATACTCTTCAATCTCAAGTTGCATTCACCTAGGGGCCTTTTTGATAGGCTATATTTTTGCATTAATGGAGAGCTTATGCATTGCCACTTCTGGTAATAAACCAGGCATTTTAGTATAGTTCCATGTGAAGTAGCCTTTATATTTAAGAAGTAGCATTTTTAGCTCTTCTATTTTATCATGTTGGGGATTTTCACTAATAAAGGTTGGCTTTGGGACTTCTTCAGTACTCAAATTTATCTCTTTGAGTTCATCCATAGTAGCTTGACCACCTTCTTTGAACTCTTTTGGAGCTTCTTTTAGATCTATTATTAGATGTTCAGCTGCTTTTCAGGTTTGGTAATCCTTCCTCCTTATTTTTAATGGTATAACAGGTTGCGTACGTGAGATGCAGATGTCGGGGGCACTCAAGATAGTGGTAGGATGTTGCTTGTGTAAGACATTAATGTCAAGAAAATCCTAGACCACATATTGTAGAAAATCTATTGCCAATAAACCTTTACACATGCCTGTTATGCCAGAGTTCCCTGAAATAATGAGCGTATTTTTTTGTTTGCACAAAGAAAATATTTCTCTCAATGTGCTTTCTCATAATGGGTGGAGGATATTGAGAGATGATTATCGAGATATCTCTATACACCCACTCATCTTCGCATTCTATTTCAAGAGAAATCTGATGTGGTATCACTTTTGATTCATAAAAATAGAATCAATGTTCATTGAGACCTCTTTTAAGAGGAACATAGAAAGTCTTTAGCATTCCTATGTTTGTGTTTGACAAGATAGTCAATGTTTTAGAATGCACTACCAGTATAGGTACTATTTTGATGATATTTATAGATATTTTCTATTCAGATACCCTTATCATCAAAATTGATACTTTTTGTATTTCTTAGATATGGAACTGGGTCCTTGGTCCCCATCCTCTTAAAATTTTGTAGTACCCTTGGGCTGACAAAGGAATGCTTCTTCTTCCTTAATGCTTGATTTGCTCGAACATCATACCTTATTTGCATAATTAGCTTTGTAATAAAAAGGATAGCTGATAGTTCACTTTTTTCTTCCCTATGATTAGGGGTTTAAAAGTAATGAATATATCATCATTCTCTTTGGTATCACTACCTATGTGAGGTACTAAACAAATTTGCTTCAATTAATTCTTCCCTGTATCTTTTGGCTTTTCTTTATCAAGCATAGCTTCCTGGATTCTCAAAAGATTGCTGACTATTGACTTTTGCACTATAAAGTTCTTGGCATCATCCTAGATTTTGACTTCATGCACTAAGAACGGCTGTTCATCACCATCAATACGAGGTTCATTATTATCTCGATTGTATTTCATACATTGATAAAGTTTTAAAGGAATTATAACATACTCATGGAGCCATGGTCATCCGAGAAGTGCCTTGTATGATGTGTATGAATCAATTACATTAAACATTGCCTCAATATATAGCTCTCCAAATCATAGAGGAAAGAACATGGATCCCAAGGTTCTTTGCCCTTGTTCATTGAACACTTGTAGGAATACTATGCTTTTGGTTTGATAATGAACATCCAAGACCAACCCATTGAGCATTTTGAGGCTCCTTAGATTAACAAAGGAACCTGGATCGATAAAAATTCTATTAATTTTCATATTGTTACTTTACACCGTAACATAGAGTGGTTCATCATGATCTGCAGTTCTCTAAAGAAGATTATTATTGTAGAAAGTTACTGTAGCAGTATTCTACATATATAAAGCTTTTTTTCATGCTTTACTCGGCAAAGAATTCCTCATACTATTAATGATTCTGTAAAGACTTGAAGAGTGTTTCCTTAAAGTCCTTAGACATAACAAGGGCATCATATATACTCAGAAATGCAGGTAGCTTGTCGAGATGGGACATGATATTGTAATTCACATTTGCACTTATAGTTTTAGGATTTGGTGGATCTTGCAGCATAGCCACTTGGTTGAGCTGGATATTCTTATCCCGTCATTTACCTTCTTCTGAGGTAGAGGAAGAACTTATTTCTCACTTCTCAGTTAAATTTACATTATTACTTCAGATAAATCATCTTCAACGTGGGAGTCTTCTATGTTCGGTACCTTTTTAGTATATTTAGAATTCAATCTACTTCCAAGCTTTGGACTTTTTGCTTAACAGTTGGCTAACTCTTATTTTTGCCATCTAAAAAACATTTTTTCTTGAATGTGTCCAAAAATAATGATGCCATATGGCACGTTTCCTTAGGACAGGCTTTTGAATTAACCTTTTAAGAATTGAGAGGTCTGCTTCATCCTCTCATATTTCATTCACCTCTTTGGCATATAGCCCGATAAGTTTTCATTCTAATAATTATTTCTACTTCAGATTCTAAAGTCAGTTGTTAGTCAGCCATGTAGTCCTCCAACCTGATAGGTCGTCTAGGAAGTTACTGGTATTTATCAATAGAATCGATGTACCATTGGATTTAAGTATTTTGTCCCAATGATCTCTTCTTCTTTCTTCTTTGAGATCTAGTCACAGAAGCATTTCCTCCTTGGTCTTTGTAATACTTCAAGGACTTCTTTTTACTTGACATATGCTCCTTCTTAGCTAACTTTGTTAAGCGGAGGAGTCTTAGATCCATTCCCCAGATTATTCTTTTGACGAATGACCTCAATAGCCAACAAAACTTTCATCATTTGCTTGGTCTCTATAGATATATAGGTTTCCCAGCCTCCTTCATCTTATTGGGGTTTCTTTCCTATATTTTTTCGGCACGAGTTGGAAGAAATGACATTGGTCTTCTCCCTCTTATAATTAAATAATATACTATTCGATAGTGTCAATTTGCCACTCATGTAGCTCCTTTCCATCCAATATTTGAAGATAAAATAATCCTTAGTTTGGTGACTAACGACCCTGTTGTAAGGACTGTAGTTTGGGTCATTAATTATGCTGTCATGTTCTGGTCGATGAGACTCGGGTAGCTGTAGGCCAATCCTGAGTACATGTAAGAAAATTTTGCTAATGCGTTCTTTCTTTAAAAGTACAATTTATTAATTTTCTCCTGTAAGATAAGGTTTGTTGGCTTCTCAGCATACCATTCAAAAGTCATGCTTGTAAGGCTGCTAATAAATTAGCACAACAATAAGGCATCACTTCCTCTGGTTTTATCACAGGTAGCCTTAGATTGGGCTAAATATTGCCTAGGGTTCTCTGTGCCAAAAAATATCTTAAATTAAAGTACCTTGTATCCTTTAGGATATTTCACCTAGTCGAATTTAATAGAATATGGGTGGCCTGTACCCACTAAAACTCCAGCAGTTTTGGTAGTGATAACTAGTTTCACTTTTTGTTTGATAAGGTCTTCAATATGGGTCTTGCTAACTATTTTGTCTTCTTTTACCATTGTCAACATCGGCTCTTGTACCTCTATCCCTTTCTTAGGAATATCTAGATCAGGAGGAGCGGCTCTAATGCCTAAAGTACCCACATTATCCTAGGGGTTTATAGGTTGTGTTCTTCCATGTGTAATGGCTAAACCATGTTCTCCAAGTAGTTCCTTATTATTAAATTCATCTCATCAAGAAAAACATTTAATTGGGCAATCTCCTAGTATTTCCATACTAGAGAGATTGCATTTCTTGCTATAATTTTCTCATAGCTTCGGTAGCCTCTTCTTCCTCCACATCTTCTGATTGGGGAGGCATCATATTTGCAAACAATGCTGGCTCTTACACACCCTGCAATTGTTCTTTATTTTGGGGATTTACAACTGCATTCCAGGGAGTTTGTATTCTCTAGCTAGGATGCTCGAAGGTATGGCTGAACACTCGAGCCACTTCCATATCCATGTGGTCCTTTTTTGTGATTTCTTCCTCCTTATCATAATACCCATTATTGAGGAAGGTCTTTCATCCTAGTGTTCTCCATTGTAGTCATCATCGACCTCATATTCTTCTTCCATCCATCTTCAACGCCTCTAACGGATTATTTGAGAGTCAGGACTTTCTATGAACATAATAGTCTTTCCCTTATCAAGTAGGGCAGGCTTGGCGGGGGACTTCTCGCAAGAATGTGACCTTTGGTCATAATTATTGGGCAGCCATACAAGCTTTGCTCTGGTAGTTACACTTTAAAATTTTTGTTTGTTTGGGCTCCTTTTGAACCTAAACCTGCTGGCCTCTAGCAATGATCTTTGAATAATTTGCCCTAGACTCAGGGCAATATCGATTACTTGGACCGACAAGTTCCTTTGAAGGAATTGACCTATGGTATGGTCGAAGGCATCTTTCCTTGTAGCCTTCCTAATGAAGACTACTGTGGGATTTTCCCTCTTGCTTTCTTTCAAATCCTTGACATTGTCTAGACTCCATTCTTATCGGATTAAGGTAATGAGGAAGTCCTCTATCACTTCCTAGATAAGGTTTCCTTGAAACCTCCTTCTTCCAAGAATCTCTTGAAATTGAAACAATATCTTTGTTCAATAACTTCATTCAGCTCATTAGTTTCCTATTCTTCATTGCCTTTAGCAGCTAGTGAAGATGGGAGGAGGCTGATTCTTTTTTCTTCGGTGGTGGCAGCTAGCTAGAAGTCTCCCATAAAGACTTCTTCAAGTTGCTTCCAGCATTATTACGCTTTACCAATCTTAATGGTTCAAAACCATTATTGATGGGTATATTCGCCTCTTGTCGAGGTAGTGGCTCCTAACTTGTGGTGGGTATATTTGTCCACCTTCTCACTCTTAGTTGAGCATTAGCTTTTCTCCTTTCCTTCCTTGATTGTTTGACGCCAAAAGTGGAAGCTTCAGCATCATTCCTCCTAGGAACGAAAATAGCCTTCTTAGGAACCTCAACTTCGTTCCTCTTCCGATTGGCCATATCAAAAACAATTGATTTCAAATTAGGCTCAAGAGCCTTTTGTTTGGCCAACAAAAATATTTTGGCACTGATGTTGGCAGTCCCAGTATTAGGCCTCTCATAGTGAATAGCAGATTTGTTCACATTATATCCAGCCAAGTCAGTAGTAATTTGCTTCAGTTTAGGTTTATAAGCCATCTACTTGGCTAAAGGAATTACAGGAGGTGCGATTGATAGTCTAGAGTATACAGAAGGCCTCGATTCAGTGGTATTCTCATAAACACCTTCTTAGTTGATATAGCCTCGTCAGAAAGGAAGTTAAATACTTCCAAAACATTTATGAATTGTAACATTAAGCTAGTACAATCAGTCTCAATCAAAGTCTGAGGAAATTGGACTCGCGTTCCTTCCCCGAGTTTAATATTCATTACACTATTGACATGTGATATGTTTCATTAACCTACAATAGAATTTGCAAGGATTAGAGTCAAACTGATTTCTATTGCATAAGAAAATAAGACTTTATGAAAAAGCATATATATATATATATATATATATATATAAAGACTCTCGCTCTTATCCTATTTCTTATTTCCATTAGAATTAAATAAGACTTTTTTATATTCTGATTATGTAAAATTTTTAATAAGGCTATAGTATATTATTATATAAAGCTTTTAATGCTCTCAAAAGGTTTTGCCTTGGGTATTGGAATAGAAGTGGAGAAATAGAATTGAGGTTTTTCTGGTTTTGGAGTTTTAAGAGCGAGAGTCATCCGAAGGAGAAAGCCAAGGTTTGTTTTGGCTTAGCTTCTTGAGTGAGAAGGAGGAAGAGAGAGGTGGTGAAATCCTTGGAGTTTGTTAAGAAGGTGAATCTTTCTTGTTTGTCCTCTCTATCTTGTTGTTCTTCTTCTTCTTCTTTTTCTTGAAAGACAATTGTAAGTGAATGTCGTTTGGTTGCCGGATTTGTGCCGTAAGCTCTTCTTTCGGTGTGTGAGAGAAAGAGTTTTTTGATTGGAAATGCATTGAGGTTTTGGTGCTTTGTTTGGGTGTGAGAGCAAGAAATGGATAGGTCTTTGTTAACGGTTGTTTTGGGCTTGTGGAAGAGAGAAGTCATTGGGGAGGTGAAATCTTGAGATTTCTGTGTGTGAAGAAGGTGAACCCTTCTTGTTCTCCTTTAGCCTGTTCTTCATCTCTATGAAAGGCAATAGGTCATGATTGTCTTCGAGAAAGACAATCGTCTCCTGTTCACCCGATTACATGCATTTTATTCTCTGTTTTAGTTCCCTACTTCTCCTACTTAAAAGATCTGGTTTAGATCTTGATAGGTGCATTGTTTGTTTCCTTCGGTTTTGGATATTCTAGGCTCTCTGACATTTACCCGATTTCTATTTTTTTCTTGTAGAATTAATTTCTTATATTTTGTTAAACATATGTTAAAGATCTTTGAGGTGTAGTTTGCTTTATATTATAAGAAATTAATTGCTCCTATTATTTCTTAAAATCTATTTTTAGATCTTTTTGAAAGGAAGCAAATTTTTTGTTATTAGCAAGGTTATTACTTCTCTGTTTAGCCGAGTGTTGGCTGGTTTGGATATATTGAGAAGTACTTTTCTGTATAAAAATCTTGTTGCCAATTTTCACATATTTGAACAAAAGAAGATGATCGAGGTTGCCCGATGGATGTAAAGTTCTCGCAAGAACTCGAACCACATAATTTGTTGTGTTCTTGTTTCTATTTTTTTTTTGGAATTAGTTATTTCCATAAGCTGTGAAAATCAGTAATTATTTACTGTTTTGCCTTTGGAATTATTTTTGTAAAAGTACAATTTGCAAATAAATCTATAATCTATGATCTAGATATTTGAAATATCAGATTGGGGGTTGATTCATCTCTTCCACGTGCAATATAGACATCACACTAAGTTCTCATGAAAAGTGATTATAGAGATCTTGACCTTTTTCATATGATTTCATAGGAAGATCAAGATTTTCTCTGATATCATCTTGTGAGAAATTAGAAGATCACTGGCTACGGCAAGGAAAAATGAAGGCGCAAATTTTCAAGAAAAGGGAAAAGTAAGGAGTCTGGTGTGGGAAAATTTTAAGACTAAATACTAATAATAATTGTATTAAGAGATTAAGCATATTTAAAAAAAAATTAAAACTAGGCAAAATCGCCCGTGTAATGGGCGACTTAATCTTACCTTGAACACCGACGTGACGAGGATGTGGCACCTCAGCAGGTGATGGGACTAAGTCGCCAGTTTAATGGGTGACTTGGGGTAAGTCCCCATTAAACGGGCGACTTACAAAGCTAACCATCACTTAGCCATTATGACCGTTATGATTAATTGGCCAATAATGAATTTGTCATAAGTCGCTCGTTAAGTGGGCGACTTACTATAAGTCGCCCGTTAAACAGGTGACTTACGCCTGTTTACATATATATATATATATATATATATATATATATATATATATATATATATATATATATATATATATATTGACTAATGTATGAAAATTGTAGGATACAAGTTAGTCATTTATTATACATAAGCGATATATCTTTATTTTTCATTTACTTAATAGCAACCTACATTAATGTGCAACATACGTGATGATGTACTTGAGTTATGCATGAGATGGAATTGAGCTTGTGAAGCTTTAATTGTTGTAAATAGTAGGAGTGATATTAAAGAAATTTGCACAATGAGACTTGACAAAACATGCTGAGTTGATAACAGTAGTTGATATGACAAAATAGACTTATTTGCCAGGACATGTAGAAAAGATAATAGGATATTAATAAACCTTAGAACTTTATAGTCAATTTAATGGGATTGGATATTATCAGTTATATGATATTTTCAAGTATGGTGAATAAGATGATTAAAGAATCCAATGCTTTCAATGCCTTTATTTGACCAGAGGAATCCAATGTTATATGTTAACATATATCTATATATTGAGTATTTGGATGCACAAGATTAATGTTGTACTAGCTCAATCTCACTTGCAAATCATAGTTGAGTAATTCATAATGCTTTGGCCAAGTATGGAAAGAATTCATGGCATCCCCACCAAAGAAAGGTTAGGCGATGCAAACCGAAGAATGCATGCTTGTATAGCACGAGCCGGTGACAGTCCATTGGAGAAACAAGCAAATGCGAATGAGATCTTTAGGTGCTGCGTCCATGAATGGTCAGAAGATGAGGATGATTGCCTCCAGAATATGCATTCTGAGTTAATTAGGGTTAGACTTTATAGGACCAAAAATTTCTTAAATGGTGCCGGTTGGAAATCTCTTCAAATTAGGTTCCGCCAAGAGAATGGTCACCTTATCAGCCCTCATTTCTTACAGGTGCGATTCCATAAGATGAAACGTCATAGAGATGGCGGTCATTCCCCTCCAGATATTGACTGCGGTCATCTTGATATTGAGCATGTCATTTTAGATTATCTTTGGCATTCGAGTTGTGACAAGTTCATTAAGGATTTCTATGAAGATCGGATGAAGGAGGTATTACCTAATGGTACGCGAAGACTATTCTTCAATATTGAGGATTGACAAGACATGCAATATGAGTTCGAGTTCCATCATAAATGTTGCCCAACACAAACCCAGCTCCAATCACGTCTGCATATGCTGCTTAGAAATTAGTAAATGTATCTTATCTTTGTAATGCTTCTTCTATATTTTCTTTAATGTAGTGTTTTTATTTAGTATGAAGGATGTCTACATAAATGTACGTGCTTGCTTGTTATTGTCATAAAATTTAATATTTATGGATTTTGTTCAATTTGCTATCTACATGTTGAGGAATTATATAAGAAGTGGATGTTTTGTTTTATATAAAAAATGAGGTCAAAATAGTTAAGCGTATTTAAGTGGATGTTTTATCTTTGAAATAATTCTCTTGACATGAACGAGGTCATAGAATATAAGAGATTTTAGTTGCTTGAGACCAACAAATTTATATTCTTATTATTTTTCCTTAATAATTTCTTATTATCATTATTAATTTGATTCAGATATTCTCTATGTATATTAAATAATATATCCTAATATTATTAAATAAATTGTTTTATTTGAATAATATTTCATGAATTTAATTATATGTTATTTAAATTGATCGAAGATTCTACTATCATTTTTGGGAGAAGGTTGCTGAAAATTATTTGATTGTATATGTATATTCCTTGATTAATTATGAAAATATATGTGTGTAGTTAGAGTTAAAAAAATATCATTTCATTAGTATTTTATATAATTCTTTTCCATAGCATATTTTTTTACTTTTACACATCTTAGTTTTTTATATTTAGGAAATTTATTTGTATTTAAATATATTTCTATTTTTTTAAATTTCTATATATCTATATTTAAATTTTTATTTAAACATATTTTTTTTATTTAAACATATCATGGAAGTATATGTGTGTATTTACGAAATTTATTTATATATTTCTAAATTTTTATTTAAATAATATTTAATGAATTTAATTCTTTTCCATAATAAAGGGAGATTTTTTTTTGCAGAATTAGGATATTTATTAAGAAGCTATAAATATGAGATGTTTTGGTGAGTTAGTGGTTGAATGAAAAAGCTTATGAAAATTTTACATATTTTCTATCTCAAATTCTCTTCAAAGCAAAATAAGTTCTTGAAAAAAATTAAAGGTCTAAGAAAAATTTTTGTTAAGCGTAAGGCTAATAATGATAGCAATGTGATAATATTAAATATGATTGAGGTTTGTAATGGTCGTAATAAAGTTATTAAGACTTGCAAAGTGAACAGTGAGCCAAAAAAATTTTCAAAAATTTTATTAAGGGATAAAATTTTATTTCTAAAATAGCTAAAGAGATAAGAGATATAAAGACTTTATTTAAATTACATATTTCAAATGCGAATATAATCAAATTTTAGTTGAAGACATAAGGAAGGAAAAAAATGTTAATTTAAGAAATTATTATATGAGAAAGAATAAATTTGATAGAAGAGTCTAATAAACAAAATAATGAGATATATAATTAATTAGTCCAAAAAATTGATTTGGAGTTGGCTGAAAAGGTTAAAGCTTTTGGTATAGATGATATGTTTATTGCATTTTGGAGGGTTATATGGGATTGTTGTGGTTTAGTTAACTCATTTTTTCAATAAAATTTTAAAAATTAAGATGATGCAAAATGATTTGCAAAGCATCATTCTGGTACATAATATATAAGAACAAAGTTATTCAAGATTGTACTAATTAGAAAAGAATGAAATAAGTACAAAACTAGGGAGCAATTATAAAATTTCATATGATTTTTGTTGATATTGAAAGGGCCTATAATTGAGTACTATGAAAATTATTTTGATGCGCATAAAGAAAAAAAGATGTCTCAAAATTGGTTCAGTTATTAAAAAGAGTTATGATGGAGTTTTGAGTAGTATTGGAAGTAGTTTTGGAGTGGTTAAATATTCTAACAATTCAATCACAAATTTAGAGCACTTAAATTATTTTTTTAACAATCATTTGATTCTTAGAAAACCTATACAATATAAGTTCTTAAATACTATATTTTCTCCTACGTTTTTATAATTATTTGAATGATATTATCTAACTCTATTTTAATTATATCAGTATTTCAATCACAATGCTAAGGTTGATGCGTTCCTCATAAAGACGTATGATAATATGAGTTTTATACCTAGTAGACAGAGGAAGAACTTTCTTGATGCAACGGACTGGCAATGTGTACAACTTTGGTTTACACAGAGGTTTGGTTGTTGCCCTAGTCAAACCCAACTCCAAGCATGCACTCGCACAACACTACAAAAGCGTTGAAGGATTCTCTCATCCTTAGAACTTCCATGGGTGGACCTAGCAACCTAGTTTGTATCGAGTGACTTATATTTTATCGTGGTATAAAATTTATGTATGTGCTTGGTAGTTTGTGTTGAGTGGCTTATGTATGTGTTTGTATTATGTGACTTATGTTTTATCAAATGACTTAGTTAAGTTATAAAGTAATTATGAAGTAGTAGTTGATCCATGCATGAACTTCAATTAAAGTTTAAGTTACATAAACCATTTAGTACATCAAATACACACACAATTACTTGCACTGCCACAAACAAATGAAATACTAATTTCTTCGAGCAAGTCTTATTGGGCAAGTGGCTCTGTTGTGACCAACTAAATTACAAGCTCCACAAATCATGTTGCTCCGTGGTCGTGACTCATCCATTGTATTGCGATACCGATTGGTCCTCAGACAACCTGACCGTCTGCGATAGTTTGGGGGGAGAAGTGGGAACAAACCGACGTTGGGATCATGTTGATGCCATTCATCCTTATTTGGGATATGGTGAAATTTTGTGGAATAACATAACTTGTAGCTGCTCATCGTGTAGTATGGAGAAACATAATCTAGATGTGTTTGCCTTAACATTGCTACACAACAAATGGCATGTGCACACGGTATGTGAAACAACAAAGGTTTCTCACAACTGCACTTGCATCTCCTCCCATTAACTAAATCGACACGATATGATCTGGAGGACATGTCAAAAACCTAAAATTCGTGCATGTTAAGTCTTATCAGTTCTGGCATTCTTCTTGCCTCCACCTCAGCCCTTCTAAGTGTTGTTTGTGCACATGGCGCAAGCAAGTAATTATTCTGCCTCTCCTCAGATGCAATGAAATCCAAGCGTCTCATGAATAGCGCAACAACATTATAGTATATAGCTGTTATCAAGGCTTGAACTGACAACCCTCGAGCTCGCTTCAGTACAACATTAAAAGACTCTGTTGCATTAGTTGTCATAACACCATATCTAAATCCTCTATCGTGTGTCAAGCACCATCTGCTCACATCTTGATCAACCAACCATTGGTGAAGATCTTGCTTGATTTTTTTTATGTCTTTCATATATCTGTGATGAACTTGTGGGTCATCAGTATTACCAGCTGCATATATTATTTGGCACAGAAATTCTATGTCACTTATCCCCATCTGTCGTACTGCTTTCTTGAAATTCTCTCATAGATGTCGTAAGCAGTGCTGATGAGCTGCATTAGAAAAATTTTCTCTATAACCTCTAACTAAGCATGCATTCCTATCTGAGATTATGCATAGATTTGGCCTACTTGTCACACCCGGTAGCAACTCATTAAGTTGCAATAGAAACCATATCCACGATTCAGGACTCTATGAATCAATAATGGTGAATGCAAGAGGAAAAAGGCCATTATTAGCATCCAACCCAATTGTAGTTAATAATGTACCTCGATATTTACCGAGTAGGAATGTGCCATCTAGACTAAGAACTGGCCAGCAATACATCCACCCAGTAACAGAAGGACCGAATGCCCAAAAGAGCTTTTAAAACCTATTGACCTGTGAGCTTTGAATTCTATAGACCGTTTGTGGCATTGCAGAGGCAACAACATCCATGAATGAATTGAGAGTACAGTATGAATCCTCCCAACTCCCGAAAATAACCTTAATACCCTTTCTTCGAGCGTCCCATCCCTTCATGTATGAAATTTTAATATTGAACTTAGCTTCCATGCGACCTATGATCTCCCTTGGATTCAAGTCCATATGTTTTCTAATGGTGGGTAGTATATAGAAACTAATAAATTGGGAGTTGCACTGACGGTGTCCACGTTCGAGAATTGGAGTAGCACAAGTATGATGGTGCTTTATAGATGAGATTTTTCATATACCACCTAATCGTTTGCTCTTGGTAGAATGAACCTGCCATAGGTAAGGCGAGACTGGGCTATCATGCCTTGCATAACAAATCATAAATTTCTGTGTATTTGAGGCTATGACAACATATTGCACATTATTCATAATTGACCAGCCTTGTAATATAAATTGAAGATCACTCTTTCTTGAAAAATACATACCCTCAATTAGTTCATTAGGAATTGAGAATTCATCTTCGACCATAACCTCATTGTTCACATCATCAAATTCAATTTACTAATCCCATTCTTGTGTAGTTCTCCAAGTTTTAGCATAGTTATTATTGCCCAGCGTTGTGTCCTCACTACCAACTGATCTAGAATAGTAATCTTGGATGACATTTCTTATCTCCTCGTTATCATATGTAATTCCATCATTATCCATAGGTAGAAGATCAGGACCATCATCCTCAGAGCACTCCTCGCTAGAACCACTACTCATAGTCTCATAATTGTAATGATCCAAAGGGACTGATTGTGTAGAATGTAGTGGAGGTTCCTGCATATGTTGGCTCGTTGTATCACTACATTGGAAATATAATTGATCAGTATTACCAATCATTTATTAATCAATTTAAAACATTTCAACTAAATTATTAGGGATTTATGATATAGGGAACTCACTAATAATGGAGCTCTTCTACTGCTTATACCGTTGAAGGACCAGCAAGAACATCAATCCTTTCAACTTGGCTGAAGTTTCAAATCCTTGTGAGTTTGAAGGCTTACTATTATCTCCAATCATATTAACCTCTTCGACATCGACGTACAAGATGAGAAATTCTATTTCAACCTGGCATAATAAAACTTCACAAATCTCGTCATCCTCAACATGTGAGGCAACAAACTCATTTCCCACGGGTACTCGACATTCTAAGTGCACAGAATACTTTGTATGATCATACTTCATAGCTCGAAGTACCCTTAACTTAAGTTATTCTAAGTTTATATCTCTCGATACTTGTAAGGGATGATTCCTACCCCCAGAATAACTTGGCGCGAATTTCTCATCCACTTGTAACTCACCTCTATATAGTAGCATGAAGGTTGCACCACGTCCTCTCATTATTGAACTCGTACGTTCCACTAAGAAAAATGAAGAAATCACAAAATCGTAATATACGTCAAATTTAATGTACACTAATTCTACTCGATAAACAGAAGTTACAATAACTATACCTAATATTAACATTTTAATATCATAACAAAATACCATGACAATGCAGTATATAAAATTTTAATACCCAATAAATTACTTCTAATTAACTCTCTACCAAATAATGAACCCAAATTAAAAAAAATTATAACATCATCACGATAAAAATTACATAGAAAATATGTATTCTTTCCAAACTCACATAAAATTTAACCAAAAAAATTATACAAAAAAATTTCATAAATTATCTATATCTAAATATATGTAAAACTACACTCAAACTAATCACATAAAATAATAATTTAAAATTTTAAACTAATTTTTTATAAATGTACCTCTTTCCAAACAAATAAACAAACTTCAGATAACACTAATTTCATCAAATATTAACTTTAGGATAAACTAAATTCACATAATTTAAATTTAAAAAATTTTAAAAATTTTGTTTCAAACATTCATCTTCTCCAACCCCAAAAGAACCCTAAAAAAACACCCAAATTTATCACACACACATCCACCTTCAAAATGTAGGTCAACTACAAGCACAGATCTACAAATTTTTTGCAATATGCACATCTAAAATGCATAAATCTGTACTTATCTCAAACAAATTTTGTAATAATTTGAAGAAACCAAGAGATTTACACAAAAAGGTATACAAACTAACCACAAATACTAAATACATACATCTCTAAGCAAATAAAATACTTCAACATCATCTATTTAACTAATTAAACAAAAGAAACAAAAAAAATAACTCAAACTTACCTTCACCTCGCCGACAGAGCTCCCGTTCAAGCCTGAAAATAGTGGAGAGGAGGAGACAGCAACTTGGATCAGAAAGGGAATGGAGAAATTTATTTTAGGGCTAAGTCGCCCGTTTGACGGGCGACTTATAAGTCGCCCAGTAAACGGGCGACTTACGCCACATCATCACTTGGCCACATCAACCGCCACGACATCAATTGGTTCGACGTAAATCGCCTTTCAAATGAGCGACTTTGCCTATTTCTAAATTCTGTTAATTATATGCTTATTCAACTAATTAAATCTTTAAGTCTTAAAATTTTCCCGTCAGGTGTAGGAAAAGAAGAGCTTGTCTTTTTTTTTTACCTATATATATATATATATATATTTGTTTACGATGGTACAGGTAAGACAAAATAAATAAAAAATAAATAATATTTGTTATATTAATACATATAAATTTGAAATAATAGGTTATACTATATAATGTAAATATTTTTGAAAAGTCTAATTTCAATCATTTGAAAAGATCATGAATCAAATTTTGATAATAGTTCTCAAGTTGAGTTGAAATTGTAGGTCTCAATTGTAGGATAGATCTAAAGTTGGACGAAACGTTTGAAGGCTAAAAGGTGAAATAGAAAAGGTTTTGCTGCACAAAAAATTGAAAAATTAAAATTTTATAAAATAATAAGCTATATATTTGAATATATAGTTCTGATCCAATTTTAAAGAATTTGTGACTTCAACATGAAATGTATAAATATAAGATATAGTGGTCGAAAAATAATTTGCCCAAATAAAATTGTATGGAGTATATATGTTCTAATAGACGCTTTATGAGGAATTAATGGTGCAAACGAGTTGAGTCGAGCTCGAGTAAGAGGTGGTTCGAGCCTGGCTCGCAAGTTGTGCAAGTGGCTCAAACTCGAGCTCGAGCTCGACTCGTGTGTCCGAATTCTCGAATTCGGCTCGTTAGCTTGAGCTCGGATCGCGAACAGGCTTGATTATGGGCTTGATTACAGGCTTGAATTGATTCTTTTTTTGCGATTTTTACCATCAAAATATTTTTTTTTTTTGGAATTTTCACAATAAAAAACCCATTATTGATAAGTCTTAAAAAATCATGATGCCATAGATAATATCTGATATAAAGCAATTGAAAAGGTTTTACAATCTCTTAACTAAAGCCATTTGATGTTGCATAATTTTTTCCAAACCGAAGAGTGATCTTTCTTAAAAGAGCAATTGTGTCGATGGTTTTAATATTACAGTATATATGTTTAATAAAGTTCGTCTATGGAGATTCATTGGTAATCACCATGCAAGAGTTGTGTGTATTTTGTAAATTTAAAATCCACGTGGATTGCATTGATATTTTTTGCCCATTAATAGTTGATGAATGACTAGAGTTAAACATTTTTTCAATTTAATATTATTTATTTTTATTTTATAAAACCAATTTAAATTTTAGTGGTTTGATTTTGGCTAATTCAAAGTATTTTTTTAATGATATTTACTAATTTCATATAGGGAAATGGGATTATTGAGAATTTGCTTTGCAGAAAATTATTTGAAAATTAATTTTGATATCATTTGATAAATAGAGCTCCCGACTTTTTAAAGCTACAACACGTTTGCAATTTTAATTTTAAAAAGTAGCTTCATATCGAAATTTCTAAAAAGTATAAAGAAAATTATAGCCAAACTAAACTATGATCTCGATCTTACAAGCAAAGTAGAGAAAGTTATCTCAAACAAATCCTTAGTCAGTTAAATATTATTAGATGTAATTACTGATCAAATTTGAAAGCAATTAAATATTTTAATTAGAAGAAAAACAATATGCAATATACCTAAAAAATAATTAAATTTTGGAATATTATAAATTTAATATTATATATTATTTGATTTAAAATTATTTAATATTTTCTTTATTACTCTATTTCTCTAAATAATGGTTCATAACTTACATTTAAACAATAGATGCTAAACGCTCTAGAGGATCTATAGGGAGTTCGAATGATTGGGATGAACGGTGGCTTGGGTCTTATGTCAACTCCACTGTCGGCTTCTAGACGTAAGAAAATCGATGGGAAATGGAGAGGGAGATTAGAGAAATCAAAATGAAACTCTAAACGCTCTAGAGGATGGCTGAAATTGAAGTTAACTTTGAATGAAGAGTTACATCTCCTTTGCCCTATTCCAGCTGTCGGAGTTGAGGGGACAGCTAGGATGTTTCAGGTAAGTGCCCTAGATGCAAGACAACCTTCTCAGGTGGTTAGGAGGTTGAGGGAAGGAAAGTACGAGCTAGAAGTGCCAAGGGTTTGTCTTCACATGGGAGGGACCACTAAACTATTAGGGGCCATTCCAACTGTTGGATTGGGCCGGGCTGGAGTCCAGGAGACTTCTAGAGTCCATTTGAGTGATTGGGCGGGCTTGCGTTCAACTGAACAAGTCGGGTTGGTTGAGTTTGACTGAACATATGGCTTGGGTATTTCTTGACCCATTTATCGATCAAAGGTGTCAAGGGCTGTTGAGTTGGAGTCCAGGTGGGTCAGGGGGATTGGTAGAATAATTTGGAAGTAATGTGAAGTCATGGGGTGGGGGTTTGCATGAAGGTTGACTTCATAAGCCCATTTCATATGTTAGAGTTGACTATTTGACGAATCAACTAGTCAAACAATCAAGGTGGAGTTCAAGGAATGTGTTTGAGTGCTATTGGGATGATTTGTAGAAGGGTTTAAGGGATAGGTCCATTGCATGAGTGAAATAGTGTGTATGTATAGGAGTTTGACCAAATGCTATGCCTTGACCAAGTCAAAGCTATTATATTTTGACTCAAAGAATTGTTGGGTAGATTTAAACCATATAATGAAGTGTTTATGAAGCCTTAAGATGTTTGATTTGATTGCATGTGAATGGTGGGTCCCATTTAGGTTGATTTGACCAAAACTAGGTTTAGTTGACCAAGTCAACTAAAGACTGGGTTAAGGTGACCAGTCAAGTCTATTTCACTAAGAAAGTGGTTCAGAGAAGTTTAGTGAGATTCAGAAGCTATTTGGTGTCGAATTAGGGTAATGGATGTGTATAGTCAGTTGAGCTAGCTCAATTAGCTCAAACTGATCCACCAATGGTTCAGAAGCTTAATGATGGGTGTTTAGATATATGGGGCTCCTATCGAAATGATTTGGACTTTTGATTGGGATCCAAGGATCAGTGCACTATACAAGATAGTACACTGGGGTATCTAACTGTAGTGCAAGGCTACAACTATATATATAGGCACTAATTGATTGAAATTTGAATGGAAACTAGTGATTGATTGATGATTGAATGATTTGCTAGATGATTGACAACTTGGTGGATATCAACCCCTAGAGGTTTTTAATCAGGAGTTTGAAAGGTCCTGATGACCTCATATAAAAATGAGGTCCACAGGCACTCTCATTAGGAAAAGAGGAACAATAATCTCCTTAAAAGATCCAAAAAGCCTAACAACAAGGATATTTCTACTGAGAGATATTAAAATCTCAACAAGCTTCTAGGAGTAATTTTCAAACAACTAAATAATATCACCAGTATTATAACTTTTGTGCTATATAAGAGGAGGTCATGGAATAAGCAATTTTCTTAGGACTTTGTCTAAAATCAAACTACCTTCCTTTGCACAATTATCATACTTGATAACATAAGTATGACCATTTCCCTTTACAATCATGGTAGGTTACCAAGTCTCAAAAGGTAATTCTCCATTATTTCTTCCTCAGGTCCTTTCATAAATCTCATGATTGCGAAGAAGCATTTATCTGAATTTCAATCACTGTTAAGAAAAGATGAATGAAGAAGGAGAATCATTTTTAGGAATTGATAAATACTCAAACATAACAAACAAATAGTTCAATGTTTAATCAAAATTGTTTTCTAACTACATTCAATCAAATGATGGAATTTATTAAGTTTCATTATTTTTCAAATGTGTTTATTAAATTTAAAGTAACCAAATGGCCTCAAAGAAAAAAATAATAATAAATTCCCAATAAAAGAAAAAAGAATCCTAACCTTCATTCTCCGACAAAATTCTTTGTTTTCTTCCATCAGTAGAAGTTTTTTTTCAACCAACTACATCTGCTTGTTCATATAATGATCCAAACTATTTGAACGTAATCATTAATCCTTAACCAATATTCTAATTTCATATAATAAAAATTGGTTCTTTTGAAAATTGATCAACTAATGAGATTGAAGAACTAAGAAAATTTAAAACAAAAGCAATGCAAATAATCATAAAAAAATATGAAACAAGCATCCATTGTAATTTACATAGGAGATCGAGCATTGACCTTGCAGCAAAGAAAAAAATCCTAAAACCCTAAGAAGACAAACAAGGAAGAAGAAAACTTTTTGAAATTAATCCTTCTCTGTGTTCTTAATCACCAATTTATCTTCTTTATCTTAGGAGAATATATTTAAGCTTAAAATTCATTAAGACTATTAAGAAGATATATATAAAAGTTACTTAAAATCTTGCTTAGAAATACCTAACTAAGAGTTCATCATAACCGTCCATTCGAATCACCATGCAGAATTGTGGACATTTTTTAATTTTTAAATCCACGTGGAAGGCATTGATATGTTTTGCCTATTAATAGTGATGAATGATCCGAGTTAAATAATTTTTAATTTAATATTATTTATTTTTATTTTATAAAACCAATTTAAATTTAAGTGGTTGTTTGATTTTGGCTAATTCACAATATTTTTTTTAATGATATGTACAAATTTCATACATGGAAATGGGATTATTGAGAAGCTATTGTGTGGAAAATTATTTGAAAATTATTTTTTATATTATTTGATAAAGAGAACACCCGTCTTTTTAAGCTACAAGACATTTGTAATTTTGATAAAAAAAAGGAGCTTCATATCATAGAAATTTCTAGAAAGTAGAGAGAAAAATATAACCAAACTAAACTATGATCGCGATCTTACAAACAAAGTAGTGAGAAAGTTGTCTCGAATAGACCATTAGTCAATTAAAAATTATTAGATGTAATAATACATGTATTAGTGATCAAATTTGAAAGCAGTTAAATATTTTAATTAGGAGGAAAATAATATATAATATACCTAAAACATTATTAAATTTTGAAATATTATAAATTTAATATTATATATTATTTGACTTTAAATTATTTAATATTTTCTTCATTACTCTATTTCTCTAAATAATGATTCATAACTTACATTTAAACAATAGAATGATAGACTATTAGAATAAATGAATGAAATTATTCTTAAGCTAACTATAATTTTTCTCTTGATTCAATTTATGTATATGAATCTCTCTAAGTCTTGTATGATGAACTTTTCCTTTATTTTTTATTCTTGTTCTATTCTTACCTCCATTAATTTACTATAAGAGTGAGATTTGATCAATTATTTTTTATTTATCTCATTGGATTTCTAAATCTCTATTATCTATTAACTTCCTAAGTCTCCTAAAACCAATCAAATAACTATACATCCCCCTCTTTGCATAGCACATCCTACGAATTCCTTTATATATAATGGTATGTCGTTGCTCATATGCATTCTTCATTGTACTTTTATGCGGTCATTTATGTGTATCCAACCTATAGATTATATACCTCTCAAAGCCCTACATTAATATAGGTAGAGATGCGCATTCAAACAATTTGATGCTTCAGTTTTTGGATTAGTAGAATTAAAGAACTTTTATTATCCAACAACAACAACAATAATAACATCAAGCCTTTGTCCCACTAGGTGGGGTTGGCTCAATTTTTATTATAAAAAAAAAAAAAAATTGAAAAGTCCAAAACTAAATCATTTTTTTGTTTGGAAATTTTACTCAATTTTGAATTTATTTCCAAAATTAAACAATTAAAGTCACATTTTGGTCATCTCAAGATTATTTCATGCGTGGAGATTTCATTATGGCTAATCAGAATTAGTTGCATCCAACACAGGATCACAATTAGTGTTGACATTTAATATGCATATATAATATGAAAATTATATAATAAATATAATATAATTTGATTCTTGTTCTCTAAAAATCAAGTAATCTCAAAATTATAATTAATATGAGAATAATTAAACAAATGCTTTAATGACTGAATCAAATCAATCAAATGAGATAGATTTATTTATTTATTTTATTTTATCCAAATAATACATACCGCTAATTTTAGCACTGTCGCAACTCATTGCCACCCACCACTACCCACTATCATCGGCCACCACTCACCCCTATTCTTCATCTTCATCAACCGCCACCCACCCATCATTGCTTGTTGCTCTCACTATTAGTCAGCCCCACTAGCCACTGATCGCCACCATCATGTTTTACATTATTTTCATTAGTTCAAACCAAATATTAAAACATAATCTGATGCATTTATTTTTACCCCAACCAAAAAACCTGTAAAATATTTCAAAATTTTATTTTTGGTTTGCATTCATATTTTAGCCAACAAAATGACATCTTTCTCATATTAGTTACCAACACTTGCTTGCTAATTCCAACATGTAGATTCCTACTTCTCCCCCATTAATCACTTATCATGTCATTAACTGGAACTGGTCTTCCACAAATCTTGTTGCATCAACATCAACCTCATTTTATCCCAATCATAAACTATAGAGCACACACATGAATATAACAATACACAATATAATAAGAATATTGTGACATATTATAGCTATAAAAGGAGGATGAAACTAACTATTAACATGGTATTCTTGTTTATAAATTATCAATAAAAGTTATGTAATTAAAATACATAGTACTTCGCATCATAAAATGAGATGTAATAACATATTCTTTTCAAAAGAAGCTTTAATTTAAAAAAAAAACCAAAATTTGTTAATGAGGGCAAAAAAGTTAAAAGTGCGATCAGTATTAGCCATTTTATATTAGAGTTGATAAAAAGAAAAAAATGTTTAATAATATAAACAGAATAATAACATAAAAAATAATATAAATCCAAAGAAGTTTCATATATTAAAGTTTAGCAATATAAATCCATCAAGATATCAGATCATGAAAAAAACCAATTAAATGACAAGGCATTTCATTACATTCTATAAATCTACAGAAGAAATCTTTGCCTATCCATTACAACTTTTTTAAGAGCCTTGTTACTAAAACATCTCTTCCTCTTAACATTACATATGAATACAAGTAACAAATTAATAAACAACATAAAGAATAAACTAATGCTATGGTTAATGTCTGGTTACAATAAATAATAAATAAAAGAATCCTTCTGTTTACCTTCTAGTAGACAACAATTGTCTTATTATAGATAGATGTTCATCATTTGATATATGAAGATCATGGCGGAGATTTGTGAGTAATAACTCTTGCTCCCAATTTAAGGAACCAGACTCATATAATGACCTCATGGTGGAATAGTATGAATTGAACTTTAAATTATGATTTATCTCTAATGGAACTTTTGGAATGTTAGAGAAGGATTCGGCATCATCAACAAGGCAACAAAATTTTTTTCTCTTTGTTACCTTACGACTAGCCGAATTATATGAACAATTGTTAAAACTACAACTAGCAACCGAAGATGAGCTCACATTTTCAAAACCTCTATCTTTTCCCATAATTGTTGTTCTCATCTTCTTGGAAGCTCTAGTTATAAAAGGACATGGCCTTTTTTTTCTTCTTTCATATTTTTCTCTGATCAAATCATCTCCTGCTCCACATTTTAGCACCTTTAGGCATGAAGGGGGAAACTTTTCTACCATCAGAGGTGTATTCCAATGATTGTCTTTCCAGGTAAATGGCATTCTCATCAAAAAAGAGGAACATTAATCTCCTTGGAGGATCCAAGAAGCCTAACAACAACGATATTTCTGCTGAGAGCACCTAAAATCTCAGCAAGCCTCCAACAGTAATTTTCAAACACCTCAACAATATCACCAATATTATGACTTTTTTGCTCCATAGGAGGAGGGCGTGGCCTGAGCATTTTTCTTGGGACTTTGTTTGCAATCAAACTACCTTCCCTAGCACAATTATCATACTTGATAATGTAAGTATGACCATTGCCCTTTACAATCTTGGCAGGTTTCCAAGATTCAAAAGGTAATTCTCTTTTATCCATTACTTCCACCTCAGTTCCTTTCATAAATCTCATGATTTTAAAGAAACAATGATTCAGATTTCAATCACTGTGAAGAAAAGATGAATGAATAATGAGAATAAATTATAGGGATTGTAAAATACTAAAACATAACAAATAAACAGTTCCATGTTTAATATGCATCTTCAAATTAGATAAAATAATAAACTTGAAGATATTTCATACAAGTCATCCTTTAGATATTGAAGTTAAAAAAATGGGTGAAAAATAATTATTTTAATGAAATAATTGCATTTTAGATATTTTGAAGGCATTAGTAGAGTTAAAATCAAAATGGTTTTCTAACTACATTAAATCAAATGATGGAATTTAATTAGTTTCATTATTTTTCAAATGTGTTTTTTAAAATTAAAGTAACCAAATGGCCTTCAAAGAAAAAGAAAAAAGATGAAAAATTCCCCAATCAAAGAAAAAGATTCTCTACAGTTCATTCATTTTTCTTCTTCCTCCCCAACCTACTTCTTTCCTGTCTTCCATCAGTAAATTTTTTTTTTTCAACCAACTACATCCACTTGTTAGGTAGCGATCCAAACTATTTGATCTTAATCAGTAATCCTTAACCAATATTCTAGTTTCATATAAAAAAAAATTGGTTCTTTAGAAAATTGATCAAGTAATGAGATTGTAGAACATAGAAAATTCAAACAAAAAATAAATCTTCGAAAAAATGGAAACAAGCATCCAATGTAATTAACATAGGAGATCGAGCATTTACCTTTCAGCAAAGAAAAACAACCGAAATAGATCGATGAGGAAGAAGAATTTTTTGAAATTAATCCTTCTCTGAATTCTTAATCACCAATTTATCTTCTTTAGCTGGGGAGTATATATTTAAGCTTAAAGTTCATTGAGATTATTTCAAAAAAGATCTATAAAAGTTGCTTAAAATCTTGCTTAGAAATAGCTAGCAAAGAGTCGTCATCGCCATCCATTCCAATCACCGTGCAAGAATTGTGGGCATTTTTATAACTTTAAATCCACGTGGAAGACATTGATATGTTTTGCATGTTAACAGAGTTTAATATTTCTTTTTAATTTTTTATTATCTTTATTATTATTTATTTTTATTTTATAAAACCAATTTAAATTGAAGGGGTTATTTGATTTTGGCTAATTCAAGGTATTTTTTAAATGATATTTACTAATTTCATACAGGGAAATGGGCATTTTGTAAAGATTATTAAGAAGGTGTTGTGAGGAAAGTTATTTAAAAATTATTTAAAATTTATTTAATAAATAGAAAAATTGTCTTTTTAAACCTACTACACATTAGCAATTTTGATTGTAAAAAGTAGATTCATCACGAAGAGAGAAAGTTATTGCCAAACTAAACTATGATTGAGATCTGACTAGCAAAGTAGTGAGAAAGTTATCTCGAATGGACCCTTAGTCAATTAAATATTATTTGATGTTATAATACATGTATTAGTGATCCAATTTGAAAGAAATTAAATATTATAATTAGGAGGACAATATTGTATAAAATATCTAAAATATTATCAAAATTTGAAATATTATAAATTTAATATTATATATTATTTGATTTAAAATTATTTAATATTTTATTTATTAATCTATTTTTCTAAATAATGATTGAAAACTTACATTTAAACAATTGAATGATTGACTACTAGAATAAAATGAAAGAAATTATTCTCAAGCTAACCAGAGTTTTTTCTTTTGATCCAATTAATGTATATGAATCTCTTTAAGGCTTCGTTTGTGACAGCTTTCTTACTGCTTCTTAAAGCAGCTTTCTAGTACAAAAATTAAATTTTTTGTACTAAAAAGATGCTTTAAGAAGCAGTAAAAAAGTCGTCCCAAATAAAACTTAAGTCTTGTATGATAAATTTTTCCTTTATTGTTTATTCTTGTTCTATTCTTACCTCCATTAATTTACTATAAAAGTGAGATTTGATCAATTATTTTTTGCACATCTCATTGGATTTTTTAAAAATATTTATTATCTCTGAACTTTTTGTCTCATAAATCCAATCATATAACTCTAATCCACCTTTTTGCAAATCACATAATGCTATATGTGTTCTTCCTTTTATGTTTCTGCGGTCATTTTCGTGCATCCAACCTATAGATTCAGTTTGTGGATAGTAGAATTAATTAATTTTTATTATACAAGAACAACAACAATAACATAAAGCCTTTATCTCACAGCGTGGGCTTGACTCAATTTTTATTTTAAAAATAAAAAAAATGAGAAGGGCAAAACCAAATCAAATTTTAGTTTGGACATTTTACTTCAATTTTGGATGAACCAAAATTAAACGATCAAAGTCAAATTTTGGTCACCTCATGATAATTTCATGCGTGGAGATTTCATTATACCATATCAGAATCATTAGCATCCTACATAGGATCGTAATTAGTGATTATATTTAATTAACATATATAATATGAAAATTTTATAATAAATATAATATAATTTGATTTTTGTTTTTAAGAACATCTAGCTAAAAATCAAGTAATGTCGAAATTATAATTAATATGGTAATAATTGAAAAAAGTCTTTAACGATTGAATCAAATCAATCAGATGAGATAGATTTAATTTATTTTTATTTATTTTGTCCAAATAATACATATCACTAATTTTAGCATCTAAGTAATACAACTATTTTATATCATATCTCTGCCATAATTCTCAATTATAGCTCTCATGACTTGGGGGCCCCTTGATTTGAAGTAAATAGCTTGTAAGGAATTTTAAAAGCAAAAGTTTTGAAAATATTAATGTTTGATTGGAAGCTAAAAGAAAATAGAATAAAATTTTAATGAATGTCATACTCTCATCATAAGTCATTTGTGATGTCCTCAAGACTCGGTCAATTTAGCTATGTTTTGAACACATCACAAATCACAACCATTGCCACAACTCATAGCAGCCCACCCCCACTACACGCTAGCTATTGCCGACTGCCACCCACCACCATCGCTAGTTTCCCTCACCATTGGTCCCCCCCCCCCCCCCCCCCCCCCCCTAATCTCATGCATTTATTTTATACCCAACCAAATACATGTATAATGTTTCAAATAAAATATATTTCAAATTCATTGTATTCCTTTTACTTTGCATTCATATTTTAGCAAACACAATGACCTTTTTCTCATATTAGTTATCAATGTTTGCTTGTTAATTCCAATATGTGGATTCCTACTTCTTCTCCCATTAATCACTCGTCGTTTATTGGTCTCCCACAAATCTTGTTGCATTGCCATCAACCTTATATTTAATCATTAACTATAGAGCACGCACATGAATATAATAATACAGTACACAATAATAATATGGTGACCTAATCATTAACTATTCACATGATATTCTCTTTTATAAATTATCAATATAAGTTTTGTAATTAAAACATTTAGTACTTGGCATCACTAAATGAGATGTAATATCATATATTTTCTTACATAAGAAGCTCACATTAGAAAAAGAAAATTTTGATGATAAAAAAGAAATTATGTGTGCCATTAGCATTAACCATTAGATATTAGAATCTATAAGAAAAGAAAAAATTATGTTTAATAACATAAATATGCTAATAATGTAATAATTTATAATTTTAAAACATAAAATTATAAAATTAAATAATAAATTATGATTAAAGAAGCAAAGTTAAAGGTTTGAGCCATTAGCATTGGCCATAATAGTTGGATAATGAAGAGATGGAAGATCTTGATGCTTGGGCTACGAATATGAATTAAGTGGTTTGAAAGTTTTGGTGGATTGTGGTATAGATACGAGCTTGTAGAACCATTACAAAGAAATGATCGATATTCTAGGCTACATTACTGCAAAGATATTAGATAACTACAAATATGTTATAAAGAAATGTATATGAAAGGGCTTCAAGATGCTCATGCAAAGTGTATTGATAATGATAAGCATGTGATGCGATGAAGATGTTCAATGAAGATGATTAACAAAGATGAATATGTGATGTAAATTTGATTGGTGAAGACAGTTAACTCAGAGACATCAAAGCAACGAGATGCTAGGGCTTGGAAGAGGGTAAACCTAAGAAATACATGATAAATCGAGAAGGAAGTATTAAATGAGTGTAATTATTTCCACTTGAGAAATTAGGCAAGGATTTAATTAATAAATAAATACTTGATGTGTTTATCTCCTTATTTTAGGCAATGAGAGTTGTGTTAAGCCCATGTTTGACCATGATTTAGGCATAAATTACATCACCCAAATTATTTTAGTGTAACAAACATGTGTCAAAGTCAATGCCTGCCCAACACATGCCCAAGATAGGCATGTGTGATATTTTGAAATTTTGTGCTTCATAAATCATTAACCTACAAACTTCCATATATAGAGATGTAACAATAAAAGATGGTTGATTGGAGATTCTAGATGGGAATAAAGCTCCATAGTTATTTTCAAATATAAGATTTCTCTTAGTTGAAATATGTTCATAACATGCATAAATGTAATTTTAGCTTTGTTAGGAAATGTCAATGACCTATGACAATCTTGGGATAGGTTTGTTCAACTGGTAAGAGAAAAATAATGCAACAATTTTTGACCCAAGTTATAGGTCGTATGAAAATAATAGTGAAACTCCATCAATTTTACAGAAAAATATTTATTTTATTGAGAGCAATTTAATGTTGTGAACGTCTCGTAATCCTATGGTATGCATAGGTTACAAAAGGTTTCAAGAAGTTTCAATATTAAAAAAATTCTCAATAAACTTGATACGTCATTAAAAATTGCTTTGATCTAGCACGAATCTCGAGGCATATTCAAGTTGGAAACTTCCAAAATCAAAATTTAGACCATCCGAACTCTGATTTTGGCAAACTAATAGTCGAACTGAACGCCTCGGAAATACGAACCCAACGACACCAAATTCAACCCAATCCGAGCCAAAATGGGCCCAAATCAAGGGTTTGAAGCATTATTGGAAGGTTCAAACCATAATTTGGACTACCAAATGATCTCCAAATATGACGTACTTATAGTCGAATCGAGCGTCTCGATAAGATGAATCCAACGAGCTCATGATCGCCAAAATCTAATATCCCTAAGGCCTCCAAATGTCCAGCAAACAGTCCATGATCAAGGGATTCAACATCAGCCGTCCATTCAAACAACTCCCTAACTACCCTTGATCTTCCACCTATTTACGGGCTATGTCACTCCCAAAAATCTATAAATAGAGCCCCCTCTCCTCCTTAAAGAGTGACCTAATCCTAAGAGAGAAAGAGAGAGCTCTTGCCTCCTTGTTCCTCCTCGACCACCGCTAGAGTTCCGCCAGACCACCACCTGAGGCCCTGCTCTTCGCCGGACCACCACTTGAGGCCTTGCTCTTCGCCGAACCACCACATAAGGCTCTGCACTCCGCCGGACCACCACCTGAGGCCCTGCACTCCGCCATACCACCACCTGAGGCTTATTGATATGAATAGGTAATACAAAGATTACCTATTAAAATAAATGTTATTTTATAGGAAAAATTAATTAGAGAATACAATATAAGCTTATTGATATGAATAGGTATATAAGAAAAAAGTTTATGTCATCGTTGAACAAAAAGCGTATGCAAATTCAGCCCTAAATTTTGGTATTTTTGCATGTCAATCTTTATATTTTACACATTTGACATTCCTTTGAATAATAATTCTTTCTATATATTTGTATACAATATTTCACAATCAATACTATTTATCTGAGTTGGAAAACCCTGAAAAGCCTGAATAGGTCGTCGTCTTATATCATTATCAAAAGATTCCTTTGCCTCTGGATATAAGTTTTTTATCTAAACAAGAAAATGAGCACATATTAGTTAACTGGCCATAAGAGAAAAAAATTAACACTATGCCATGCTGCTCTCATTTACTATGGCAGGAAGGATTTTTCCTGTCCGTCGCTTTGGGTAAGGAATCATAAAATTTCCAAAAATTTTCCTTCAGCATCCCATCTAGAAGGGTTAGCTATTTATTATGGATGATTGGTAGAAGTAAATTATTGGATGCACTGACCAAAACCTTATTGACATGTTGGACATATATATGAGAGGCCTTATTGTATTGCTTGTATGCCTGGCTAATGCCTAAAAAAATAATATTATATAAAAATTATTTATTACGTGAATACTAACCCATTGTATTGGGGAGACGTATAGAAAGGGTTAGTATTGGCCAGGGATAAGTTTATTCTTCTCAGATAACAATATGGCGAAGGCATCCACATGGTTATTATCTAGGTATTAATTTATTATAAGATCATTAATATCAACTCTACTTATTATGATGTTCCAAAAAGCAAATATTGTGTCAGTCATACAACCAAAGTCAATACATAATCGATATGCAATTAAAACATAATTAGTACACAGTCAATACGTATTAAAACATAGTAAATACACAATCAGTATGCAGTCAAATGCAATCTACATTAAATAACATGTCAGAATAATTGAAATTTATTTATCAGTATACTTTTCAAAATATTGATCCATGAACAATTTCTTTTCCTTAGTTAGCATATCCCTACCCTCGAATTCTATCTTTTTTATTTGCAGGTCTAGTGACGATAGCAAATTCTTCCCCCAGAATTGCTTCTTTAGTATCAAGTTCTTGTTGAGCAGGTGGGGGATCTATTTTCAACTTCTTATTATCAATTATTGTGATTGGGGTCTTAACGAGTTTCTTATTTTGATCTTTCATCTTCTTAATTATTCTTTTTATAGTCGATCCAAGGAATGCAACAAGTGGTTTATCATCCTCATCCTCATCTTCATCCTCATCCTCATCCTCAGAAAGAGGAACAAGATCAGTTGAGGTTTCTTCCTTTCTTTCAACAAGAGGAATTGGATCAGTTGGGGCTTCCTCCTTTCTATCAACTAGGGGAGAAAGTGCATCAACTTCCTCCTTAATATACATAGGAGGAGGAAGTGCATTAGCTGGGGCTTCCTCCTTTCTATTGATAGGAGGAGGAAGAGCATCAGCTAGGGCTTCCTCCGTGATGTCGATAGGAGGAGGAAGTGCATCAGTTGGGGCTTCCTCTTTCATGTCAAGAGGGGGGGGGGGGGGGGGGGGGGGGGGGGGGGGGGATTGTAGGATGAGGATGAGGATACAGGAGGTTATTGGGGATCAAATTTACATTTAGTAACATGCTAGAGAAGCTTGTGTTGAATAGAATCAACCTGTGCTTCCAGTCACCCAAGCGTCAATCCCAACTTCTGTTCAATGTCATTGAACAAAGATGTGCATACTATTTAGACTATTGTTAGTAAGTACTCCTGCAGGCTAGCAAAATCCTGAGCTTTAGTTGGAGGAGGGGGGCTTGCTACGGAGGATGAGGAGTGTGAAGGGGGAGTATGATGGGGAGAATAAGGGGTGTGAGGGGCGGGTGTTGCTGGGGGAGAATGAGGGGTGTGAGGGGGGCTTGCTTGCAAGAATAAGGGGTGTTTGTGTGTGTGTGTGTTGGGGGGGGGGGGGGGGGGGGGGGGGGGGGGGCGGGGGCGCTTGTTGAGGAGAATGTGGGGTTGTGAGGGGACTTTGGTGTTTAGGAGATGTATTGGATGGCAATGTAGCTATTTAGCAAAAGGCCTGCTTCCTCCTGAGTTACTCCCTTGAGGGCATAAAAAATTTGCATAGAAATTAGCCCATTTTTATCAAATCTCCAACAAGTTAATACATAATTAAAATATGTACTAGGATAAATTTGTATGTGTACCTGCCTATCCTTTAGCTTCTGAAATAAACTAGAGACTGTTGCGGTAGAATAAAATAAATATGTATTGCCCTATTCAAGAAAATGAGGTCTTGAGTCAGGGTTTGTTGGGGCATTTATTGAAGTGTTCTCCAGGAATCAAATCTGCATAAGATCAAATGTAATATTAGCTAAATAGTTCATAAAATGAATTACTAATTAGAAAGACATAGCACTCACAATTAGTAAATGTACAAAATTATTTATAAAACCTAGCGGCTTTGTCATAGCAAACTTCCAAGTAATCCTATCAAACTTAGAAACTAAAAAATCTCTTATGTTTCGTACACAATTAAAGATGAGAACACATCTATATTATTTGCAATAGTAACGAGCCTTCTTGGGGTTTTGTAGTTATTAAGGGGTAAAAATAAATTTGACAACAAAAATATGATAAATGTCTTTATCATAATGGATGGGTTAGTTGATTTGTTCATGCTTATCATCTTATTCTTAATATTGATTGATCTGTATTTTGTAATTGGCTCATTTTCCCAGATGATATTAGCAACTCTATTTGGTAATCCTATAAGCAAAGCCACTTCATCTGAGGTGAATTTTATCTCATGACCCTTGATGAAAAGCATTGATGAGGAATATCCCACAATGAGAGTAGCTCGTATATCGAGGGAATATTCTGCTGAAAGATGGGAACTTTAAAATTTTATATATATTTAGTCTCTTTTTGGTGTCCTCGACATCCTAGTCTATCATCCCGACAAATGAGTTATAGATATTTCTAAAAGTTAATGCATAGAAATGATAAGTAATCTTAGAATATACATCTGCAAAAATCATAAAAAAATAATTAATACACAGTAAATACACAATTAAAATCAAGTAAAAAATTTTAATGTATAGTAAATACATAGAAAATACACAGTTAATACCAAGTAAATACACAGTTAATACTAAGTAAATTTATAATTACTACAAAGTAAATACACAATTAATACATAATAAATATATAGTTAATACCAAGTAAATACACAGTTAATATACAAGTTCAAAAAAGAATCACAAAATAAAAAATAAAAAAAATTCATGGACATTTCAAATATGTGCAACCTAATTTTAAAATGGAAGACAATCATATACACAATTGATAACAAGTCGATACATAGTCGATACACAATTAATACAAAGTAAACAGATAATTAACACCAAGTAAATACATAGTTAATATTAAGTAAATACACAGTTAATACATAGTCAATATATAATTGATACACAGTTATTACATAGTAAAAACATAGTTAATACAAAGTTAATACCAAGTAAATTCACAGTTAATACAAGTTCAAAAAAGAATTATAAAATTAAAAAAAATCATAGACATTTGAAATATGTACAACAAATTTTAGAAATGGAAGACAGTCATACACAGTCGATACACATTAAATATATGTTTAATACATAGTTAATACTAAGTAAATACATTTTAAATATTAAGTAAATACACATTTAATACATAGTTAATACATTATAAATACATATTTAAAACCAAGTAAATATACAGTTAATACATAATTAATACATAGTAAATACATAGTTAATATCAAATAAATACATAGTTAATACTAAGTTAGTACAGTATTAATATCAAATAAATACACAGTTAATACAGGTTCAAAAAAAAATCACAAAATAAATAAAAATAACTCATAAAAATAACTCATACACATTTGTTGCACAGTTAACAAAAAGTCAATACACAATCAATACAAATTTTACATGAAGGTTTACATTCGTCGATCTACAGTACCGCATGCGTCCAACTATGTACACCAAATCGAATGACGTTTTAACTTTTTTTAACGGTGGCTTCTATTTGGTGTTTGTTGGAGGGTCTCAGACTAACTTAAAATAACAATATGTAAATACCCTAAGCCCTAAATACTATAAACATAAGCCCTAAATACTATAAACATAAGTCCTAAAAATTATTTTGAAAGAAACGAAAAAAAAAGTATCTCTTTGAAAATGAACTTAACGAGAATAACGGGCATACATTGTTGGAAGATGATGAACTCCATGAGTTTACAAAGTGCTTGAACACTAATGAATAGTCCTTCAAGTTCATCCCATTTGATACCTCAAATATTTCTAATCTCATCATGAATCAAATCATGATGGATTTGACCAAGTTAACATGATCTAGCTTAGTCAAACTCCCATATATGTGTGTTTACTCACTCAAATTCTAAGTGGATTACTTCTAATCCCTTTCAAAATATCTTACCAGCATTTAAAATATTCTCCCATGCCACATCAGCCCATTGACTAGTTTGACTAGTCAAATTTGTCAAATAAGTCAATATGCATGATTATGTGGCTTTGCCACCTTGGCAAGCCAAATTCTCATGATAAATCCAAACTCTCATGCATTTTGGTGGCTGGAATAGATACTTGAAAGCACCCTAAAGCTCCTCTCTCTCTCTCTCTCAATTAGGGATAGCAATCATTAAGGGGAATGAAATAATCCTACCCTTCACTCAATGCCTTGGCATCACTCTACCTCTTCCAAAACTTCCAAATCCAGCAGCCTTTATCCCATTCTAAGGAGCACTCAGCCTCTCCATCTATAAATAAACCCCCTCCCCCAGCCATTCAAATGATTGTTACAAAGCTGAGAATCAAATTTGTGAGAGAGAGAGATAAAGAGAGAAAGGATAATTGTTGTAGCAGAATTAAATCCAGCTGTCAAAAGCTCTTAGACCCTTCAAGGAAGTTGTAGAAGATTCAATTACCTTTCCAACAAGCCATTAAACAAAAACCATCCATCCAATCACGGTAAATATTAAACCCTAGTTCCTAAATCTAGGATTTAATGTGCTTTGCATGTGATGCATTTTTAAACATAAAAAGAATACTCTTTCTCTTCTTTAATAGCATTTTAATATTTTCTAAAGTTTTATGCCATTTAATCTACCCTAAGTAATGCTTAGAAAGCTCCTTTAGTCTAAGTTTTTGGCCATTCATGGGTAGAAGATGAAATCACAGCCATCTGTTTCTTTTATTTTGATCAAACACGTGTAAAATATCGTATTGTATGATTTTGGATCGTACTGTACGATACTGGTACGTCCAGGATGATCTGATATTGTCTAGTACAATCCTTAATTCAAAAGAAATGGCTGAAACTATGAAAAATCTCCAAACAGTCATTTATTATCCAAATTTTATGTTATTGGGTTAGTTGGATCATCTCGAGCCTAACTATATTTTAAAATTGATTTCATTAAATTTGGACGACTAGATTGAAAGATATTATTTGTTTATTAAAAATTTAATTTCTTTGATAACTCATAATCCAGTGATCCAATTGAACTCAAATTTGGTTACGGCATACTTGAGGATGCTCCTCACATCCCTCAATTTTCTTATCCCTTTGTCATGACTATATTTTGGCAAAATTGAATTTCTAAAGTTCTACATCAAATTTTGACCTAACACTTTGAAAATTCATTTCTTTCAAAAAAAACATAGAAATAGGCTTTGAAATTTTTGTGGTATGCTTGCATCAGTATTTGGATTAGCTGGACAAAGTTTAAAACCCAATTGAATACTAATGACACCTAGGAAAAATAACTAAGGATAATATCTAGTTGACTTAAAAAAATATTAGAAAATTGTAAGCATGCCCAATAGGGGTGAAACTTTAGAACATTAAACTTAGTGACATTTTACACCTTAAGTCCAAATTTTACTAGATTTGGAGGTCATTATGTTAGAAAATTAAGCAAGTTAAAATTCAGCCCTTTTAAGGACTCAGAATAATCAAAAAATTATAATATATCAAAATTAAATCTAAAAATTATAAATAATAAATCAAACTGACTAGAATTTAATCATCTATTTAGAAAAAATAAAAGCCCATCACTAGATTTTTAATATAACTTTAATTTATTTTTTAATTAAAATTAATAATTAATTAAATAAAATTATTAAAAATTTTAAATAAATTCTAAACTCATGAAAACACTCCCATGGGCCTGCCCTAACCTTTGGGAGTCATTTCATATAGCTTAGGATGAGTTTGGATCAAAATAATCAAAACCTCCTTAATTAAATAATTTAAAAAATCAATTAATTAACTAAACTTTGAAAAATCATAACTAATTCCAGAAAAAATGAAATTGACCAAACTTAGTGTCATTCAACTCCATTTGAGGTCTAGTATTTTTTAAAAATAACAAACCAACATAAATAGGTCAAAGTCAAAAAGTCAACTTTTTGCTCAATTATAGTACAAAATTAGGTCAAAACTTTAAAATTTTATAACTTAATATAAAAAATTTCAAATTGAGCAAACTCAAAGACATTGTACTCCATGTAAGGTCTAATATTTATTAAAAATATTAAACCATAAAAAATCACTTAAAATCAAAAGTTAATTTTTTGATCTACCCGAGTTTAATTTTTAACTTGAACTTTAAAATTTCATAATTAAATATAGAAAAATTCAATTCAAGCAAAGTCAAAGTTTAATTATTCATGTTTATTCTAGTATTTGAGAAAAATATCAAAACTCTAAAAATCAACTTTAATCAAATAGTCACTTTTCGACCTCTTTAATTAATATATTTAGATAATTCAAATAATTCCAAAAAATGCAATAATCAACCAAAATACTAGAAATTATAAATTTGATTAAGTAATTAATCAACCAACCCTTCAATCCATAACAACCACACCAAAGATAAAATTTTTAGGATGGACTACTCTGGGCTGTGGGGCTAAGTGTCCTAAGGAGGCCTGGTTCTTCGAGCTTGGTGGTGCAACACCATGAACGAATTCAATGGGGTATAAAAATTTAAATCAAATCATTATTGATTATTTAACCAAATTAAAATCTTTAATCTATCTACATCAATAAGATTTTTAGGATGGACTACTCCGGGTTGTAGGGCTACATGTCTTGAGGAGGCCTAGCTCCTCGAACCTGGTGGCACAACTCCACGAACCGGTTGATGAAAAATATAAATTATTTTAATCTTTAAAATCATCTACTAATCAATTTAATTAAAATTTAATAATTTTTAATTTTTTTTAAATAAACTTATTCAATCAATTAACCTTTAAAACATATCTTAAGTTAAACTCTAACACACCAATACTTAACTTTTAACTTGAATCTTTCCTTTGACCTTAACAAACTTAAATTTTAGAAAACTTTAACAAACAATCCAGTTTAGGATCTAACCCAGCCATACGGCTTGCCTCACACACTTTAGATGGTTTGCTAGGACAACCACTTCTAGACCTAGGCTAGGTCGGTGTTTACTTTTCTGCTGTATGCCGGGATTTTTGAGCTTTCACTACTTACTGATTGTTAATATTATTAGCATTATTTATTTAATTTCTATACTCTGTGATGTGATTGATGGGCATTAGATTTACCCTTAGGATAGGGTGATTTAAATGCTGATACAATCTTATGTAGGTGGTTATTCTCATACATGGCATTGAAATTAAAGGGGGGCAAAGTTAAATTTAAATTAATCAAATTTCTACAGGTGCTCCTTATTGCTAAGTCTCCATTTAGAAATAAAAAGAGCATAGCCAAGTGTGACTGGTTTGAGCATTTTAAATTTTATTATATTAACTGCTTTGGATGATTTAAATATAATTAGTTAGGATAACCATAAAAGTTGTTTGAGTCTAGATTTTTAATTTTCATTAAATGTAATTTAAATATATTGAGTTGTAATTCAAAGTGATATTTGAGAGGGGATACATAAGTATCCAACTTAGATTTCAAAGAGAAAAGAACATCCCTTAAGGGAGGGTTCTCCTCCATTTGGAAGTATTGCAAATCTGGATTCAAGGAGTATAGTTTTGATGATAACAAATATGTTTGTGTTCTGTTTTGCTTGGCTAACCATTTAAGGTCCACAAGATCAAGTACAATTCAAGCCAACTCAAGATTAGGTCCGTGTGTGTTTAAATGTATTTTTTCCCTTTCTTGAGTCAAATGTAATGTAATTGATCCCCTAGCTAAGTAATCTTGCACACACACACTCAAAGGGAGAGTTTTAGTGAATTAGAGCTTCTGTTTTCAATTTTTATTCATATCATCTTGGACGATATTCATATCATCTTGGACGATCTAATGAAAATAGAAACCCTAATTAAGGTGACCATATTAAGTCAGTTTGATTAAGAAAATTATCCTGGATGATACACCCATCGTATAGGATGATAGGCTAAAATCAAAAATTCTCAACCGCTAGATCAAGTTAGGCAAGTTTTTATTTTTAGAGATTTGGTCTGATCGTCCCGGATGATACGTGTATCATCCTAAACGATCCTTCACAATCATGCCTAAATTAGTCTTGTGATTAAGGAAAGTAATTAAGGTTTGATTGATTCGATCATATCATCCTAGACGATCACAATATCGTACGACACGAGTACGTCCAGAACTATATACCGAATGATTTTGGGCAATTTTGAACTAATCGTACGTGACGATATTAATATCAACCCGGACGATCAAGTCATTTTGAGATCATCGAGTACAAGTTCCCCTAGACGACCAGAGCTGTCTTATGGACAAAATTCCTTAATTTATACTAATCATCCCAGACGATCGCAGAATCGTATGGGATGATCTGAACAAATTTTGTCTACTAATCATCCAAAGTAACCAGATCATCCAGGCTGATACATGTGATTTTTAACTGATCATACAGGACGATCGACCGATCGTCCTGGATGATCTTTGACGACCAGTTCAGATTTAGGGCAATTTTTGAGCCCTCCAATTTAAGATCTTTTTCTTTTCAATAAGAAAAATCTTTTGCCACTTTCCTTTCCAGAGAAAATCTTGAGAGAGATAGAGAGAGTTTGGGAGAGAGAGAGAGAGGATCTTGTGAGGGGGAGTTTATGAGGGATTCATAAAGGTTGCTCCAAGCAAGGATCTGAGTCGTCTTCTTCATTCATCGTCTCTTATCTTGTCGGTGTCTCTATGGAGGATCATTCGCAAGAAAATTTAGATTCTCTGCTTGCTTCAGGAGGGAAGCGAATGGAGTCCAGGTTTTCTGCTTGCTTCAGGGGGAAGCGAAAGGAGTCTAGGTTCTCTGCCAGCTTCAGGAGGAAGTGAAAGGAGTTCAGGTTCTCTGCCTCACTGGGTTTGTGGAAAGGAGTTTTTGTACAGGCTTCTCCGCCTTGCTGTGGGAGCAGAAGGAGAGTCACTTAGTGTTAGTGCAATACCCAGAGGGGAGGCTCCGGGGAGTGGATGTATGTCAAGTTGACTGAACCACTATAAAATTTTGTGTATTCTTTCTGATTATTTTTTGCACTTACTTTTCTGTTGATGATTGTGTGATTGTAATTATTATTCTGTTATTCATTGAACATCTGCAAATCATCGCATAACTATAAATATTTTTAAAACATTCAAAAAGATTTCCTAAATTGCTATTTGCTCACAAATTTTTAAAAAACTACCAATTCACCCCCCCCCCCCCTCTTGGTTAGCCTCGGGACTAGTTCATAAGGGCTTAACATCCCTATCGAACTTTCAAGTGGTATCATAGTGGTATTCATAAAATTAAGTTTTAAAAAACTTTTGAATTCGATCCATGGCTAACTTTAGAAATAGAAATACTGCTAAAGGTTATTCAATTACTCGTCCACCTTTATTTGATAATATACCGTTTAATTTTTGGAAAACTCACATGTCCACCTTTTACAATCTATTAATTATTGCATGTAGATGCTTGTTAAAGATGGTTATGAAGCATCCCATAGACTTATAAATGGCATTAAAATCGAACTGCCTTTCACTAAATGGACTTTTGATGATCGGTACTTAGCCCAACTGAATGCCAAATATTTGAACTATTTTTCTGTGCTTTAAAATCTGAAGATTACATGCGTGTTTCCACGTATACGACTGGTAAAGAAATCTGGGATAGATTATGCATTACTTATGAAGGTACATCTAATGTTAAGCAATCTAGATTGAACATCTTACTTCACGACTATGAACTCTTTCGCATGAAACCTAGTGAACCGATTTCTAAAATGTATACTAGGTTCACTCAAATTGTCACTTCTTTATATGCTTTAGGAAGAGAACTTACAAAATATGAAAAAGTGAATAAAATTCTGAGATGTTTGCATTCTTCTTTTGATGCCAAAATAACTATAATTACTGAATCAAAAGATTTGAACACTTATTCTATTGATAACTTACTTGGGTCATTCATTGCTTATGAGCAAAGAGTGAACCAACGATAAATTGATGCAGGTGGGAAGAAGAGGGAGAAAATTATGGCGTTGAAAGCCAATGATACTGACACTGACTCTTCCGAGTCTGATAGCGATGATATTGCCTTAATTACTATGTAATTCAAAAGCTTTCTAAGGAAGAAACATAAGAACTTTCAGAAGTGGAACAAAGGTAAGAGTAGTAGAAATTTTAAAGGTTCATCTGATACTCTTTATTTTGAATGCAGGAAGCCTAGACATATAAAGGCTGATTATCCTACACTTAAGGCTCACCCAAGTAAGGAGAAGGGTGAGGGGAAACCCAAGTTGAGGAAGGACAAAAAGCGAATTTAAAAGGCATTATGGGCAGATTCTGCGTCTGACTCCTCTGAGATTGAAGCTGAAGAGGAGACTACAAACTTATGTCTGATGGCTGATGATCATCCTGGTCAGTCTGATCAAGAAGAGGTATGTGAGCTAACCTATAATCAATTGCTAGATGTTTCTGAGAAAATTCATTCATCGTATAGGAAACTTAAGAAAATTCATGCTAGTCTGAAATTAGAATTTCTGAATTTACATAAAGAGCATGAAATTTGATTAAAGATCATTCTACTCTTGATTGCAATCACATGTCACTACTTGATGAATTTGATGAATTGAATAAAAAGTATTCTGATTTGATTACTGAGGATGATTAATTAAAAATCACGCATGTTGATTTTGAAAGAGTTTTTAAAGAATTAGACACCATGGCATGTGACTTAGAGAGTAGTAAGGGTGCATTGAAATTTGAAATTGCAAGTCTTAAAAAGGAGAATGAATTTCTAAGAGTAAAAATTTGTGCTTTTGAAAAAATGAAATACCTCCTACTTTTACACAATTTTATGCACCTCCACCTTTTGAAGAATCTGTTTCAAAATCATCAAAGAATATTTCAGTCAAACCTAGGAAGAGGCATTATCACTCACATAGATTAGTTAACCATTTTTCTGGTATTAGATATTTTTCTTGTGGCATGTTAGGACACATCTCCCACACCTATACTGTTTACTATAGTACATATTGGGTGTGGAGATCCAAATTACATGTTTCACAGCACAGCGCACTTGCGTTGTATTCTTCTTTTCATAAGAAGGAACCCAAACCTGTTTGGGTTTCTAAATCTAACGTCTGATGATTTTGTAGGTGTGCTCTCACACAAGATCTCGTGAAAGCATGTGGTACCTGCACAGCGGATGCTCAAGACATATGAATAGAGATGCAAATCAATTCATTTCACTGGAGGCTAGGGCTGGAGATAAGGTTACACTTGGAGACAACACCACCAGGAGGGTGGTAGGAACAGGTATAATTGGTGATTCAAAAATTTTCATTATTGATAATATTTTTCTTGTAGATGGATTAAAATATAACTTGCTGAGCATCAGTCAACTCTATGACAAAAGATACAACATCAAGTTCCTTCCCCTTATTATATTATAAGCTTAAATAAAAAAATTATTTTGCAGGGATAAAGGATCAACAATGTATACATGCTGGATGTAAGCTACTTTAAAACTGATGTTTCAATTTGCTTAAAAATTACTGCTGATGAGTCTTAGTTGTGGCACATGATTATGTCATGCCAGTATGAAAACCCTTAGGAGAGTCACCCAAAAGGACTTAATTAGAGGTGTCCCCAAGCTTAAGTTCACTAAGGACCACCTGTGTGATGCCTGTCAATTAGGGAAGCAAGTCCAGTCCTCCTTCCACTTCATTAAGAACATCATCACCTCTAGACCTTTAGAAGTCCTTCACATGGATCTCTTTAGACCCATTAGCACTACCAGCTTAAGGGGAAAAGTCTATAGATTTATGATTGTTGATGATTACTCGAGGTTCACTTGGATTAAATTTCTGTCACAAATCTGAGTCATTTGATGAATTTAAATTCTTCTCCACTTGGATTCAGAGGAAGTTAGGTTATGAGATATTGACTATTCATAGTGATCATGGTGGAGAGTTTGAAAATGTGAGATTTAGAACATTCTGTGAGGAGCAAGGGATTAGCCATAACTTTTTAGCTCCTAGGACCCCTCAGAAGAATAGGGTAGCTGAAAGGAAGAACAGGACCTTAGTAGAAGCCGCTAGAGCCATGCTTGCTGAGCATTCACTTCTAAAATACTTTTGGGCTGAAGTTGTGAACACTGCCTATTATGTACTGAATAGGGTGCATGTTAGATCCAATCTGAATAAGACACCTTATGAGATCATTAAGGGTAGAACTCCAAACCTGTCCCACCTCCATGTCTTTGGCTATAGGTTTTCATTTTGAACAATGGGAAATCATCCTTAAAAAAATTTGACCCCAGATTTGATGAATGAGTGTTCTTAGGCTATTCAAGTGTAGGGAAATCCTTTAGGGTGTTTAATAAGAGGACTTTGGTAGTGGAGGAGACAACTCATGTGATATTTGATGAATCTGATCCTAAGGAGACTAGAGTTGAGGAAGAAGAAGATATAGGAGAGATTGCCCAAGGAGCTGAAAATGTAAATCTGGAGGAAAGGGTAGAGCCTCAAAATACATTGCCCAGAGATTGGAGATATTCTTCGAGTCATCCTAATGAACTGATCATAGGAGACCCTTCTGAAGGTGTTAGAACTAGGCATGGACTTAGGAAGGAAGAAAAATATTATGCCTTTATCTCAATGATTAAACCCACCAACATCGATCAAGCCCTTTTTGATGAGTTTTGGATCTTAGCTATGTAAGAGGAATTGAATCAATTTGTGAGGAAAGATGTTTGGGAGTTAGTAGAAAGACCTAGGAATCAAAGTGTAGTGGGAACTAAGTGGGTCTTTAAAAATAAGATGAATGATTCTGGTGTGGTGGTTAGGAATAAGGTAAGATTGGTGGCTAAGAGGTACAATCAAATTGAAGGGATTGATTTTGAGGGACCTTTGCCCCTGTAGCTTGATTGGAAGCCATTAGGGTGCTTCTAGCCTTTACCTGTTATGAGGGATTTAAGCTGTTTCAAATGGATGTTAAGAATACCTTTTTAAATGAGGTAATTAAAGAGGATATCTTTATAGAGTAACCCCTAGGTTTTGAGAGTTCCCAATCTCCAAATTATATCTATAAATAAAAAAAGGCCTTATATGGATTGAAACAGGCACCCAAAGCTTGATATGAGAGACTTAGCACATTCCTACTAGAAAGAGAGTTTGTTAAGGCGAGTGTAGACACCATCCTTTTTCTTAGGAAAGTATGAGATGATCTACTCATTGTCCAGATCTATATTGATAATATTCTTTTTAGATCTTCTGATAAGAATTTATGTGATGATTTTTCTAAGATAATGAGTAAGGAGTTTGAGATGAGTATGATGAGAGAATTATCCTACTTTTTGGTGTTTAGCATAAGATAAATAGATGATGGAACCTTACTGAATCAATCAAAATACACTAAGGACATCTTGAAGAAATATGAAATGGATAAAGCTAAGCCAATCAATACTCCCATGAGTTTCACTGTTCAGTTAGATAAGGATTCAAATGGAAAATCTGTTGATCAGAAGAAGTTTAGGGGAATAATTGGATCACTATTTTACCTGAATGCTAGCCGACCTGATATTATATTTAGTATTTTTCTTTGTGCTAGGTTTCAAGCTGATCCTAAAGAGTCCCACCTGACTGCTGTTAAGAGAATTCTTAGATATCTTTAGGGACCCCAAACCTAGGAATCTGATACCCTAGGCACAGTACTTCTTTTGAGATTATTGATGTTCTGATTCTGATTTTACAGGGTGTATGGTGGATAGAAAGAGCACTTCTAGAACTTGCCAATTCATAGGATAGTTTTTAATCTCCTGGTCTAGTAGAAAATAGAACTCAGTTGCACTTTCCATTGTTGAAGCTGAGTACATTGCCTTAGGAAGTTGTGTGGCCCAAGTCCTTTGGTTGAAGCCACAAGTTTTAGATTTAGGATTACCTGTTGGCATAATTTTAGTTCTATGTGATAACACCAGTGCCATCTGCATTTCTAAGAATCTAATCCAACATTCTAGAACTAAACACATTGATATAAGGCATCACTTCATTAGGGACCATATTATAAAAGCTGATATTGAGCTACATCATGTAGCAATTAAAAATCAACTGGCTGACATCTTTACTAAACCACTGGCCTTTGACTCATTCAATATTTTGAGGACCAGATTAGGTATGATTGATATAAATGTATAAATCTGATGATTACTGATTTCTAATGGTTTCTATTTTCTTCATTTTGCTTTAGTTTTTGTTTGATTTATTTGTCCATTTTACTTTAGAATTTTTCCTTTCCTGCTGATTTTCGTTATTTGATTTGCTTATCAGATTTGATTATTTCCTACTGATTTTTATTTGCTGATTTTCATTTACTGATTTTCACGTGTCTATTTTTCTTCCTTCTTATTTTTTATTTACTGCTTACTTCTAAATCAGATCACTGCTCACTACTGCTGATAAACTTGATTTCTGACTGACAGTTTTGCCTTGTTTTTTATTTAAAAGCATGTAAGCTGAGATTGACTCCTCTAGATCTGTTAAAGAAAAGAAATATTGATGACTGTTTCTCTTCCTCTAACTCCTTTAATGGTGTATTATTTTTTTTGGATAAAAATTTTCTTCAAAATTAAAAAGTTAATTTTTGAAGTAAGAGATCTATTTTATCTTCCTATAGTAATCTACCTCATATGAATAGTATTTTCAAAGCTTTGAATCATTGTTATGTTTTTCTTAATCAAGTGATTGCACTTATCATATGATGTATGATTTTTATTTTGTGAATTACTCTTTCTTACTGTAGAGAGTGAGTTTTATCGTCTCTTTTATCTGGTAGGTAATTTCACAGCTGAGATTTTTTAACGATTATGAAAGGAAGCAAGCTTACAAAAGATGCGCAAAGTGCCAAACAAAATACAAAAGAGGCACAAAATGAGCCCAAAGCTGAAAAGATACGCAATCTCGCCAATTTGGAAAGATACACAAAGTGTATCAAAAAATAAAAGATGCGTAAAGTGCCAAACAAATTGAAAAAGAGGCACAAAGTGAGCCCACAAAGAAATAAGCTTTCTTCTCTTTCAGATCCTCAAATGTCTTAGAAAAATCCATGTGCCACTTAATATTTTTCAAAGCTTGAGATGAAAAATCATGATTTTTGATTCCTTACTTTGTAATATTGTATATCAAATATTTTTCTAGAATGAGGCTTGAAAGGATCTCTTTTCGAATCTAATTTCTTTTCTTCTAAATTAGACTTTTATTTGAAAGAAATTTGAACCTGTAAGGTGTCCGAGGTAGGAGTTACGAAAGTCGATTTTCCAACTTTTTTAGATTTCAGCATTGTTGATTTTCTTCTTGTTGGCTTTTGAATTGAAAATCAGGAAAAATTTTGTTTTACTAGAGCTGTTAAAAAATTCAAAATCATTATTTTCACTATTATTTTTCTCGTTTTTATTTTTTTTACTGGATGTGATTTTAGACCCACCTTCATACTAGTCTATTTTGCTTATGTTATTTTTCCTTATATTTATTTTGTATTATTATTTTTATGTGTTTTTCGGTTATTTTTCCCTTTTTGAGATGTCAAAAGGGGGAGTAGTTGTTGTTGTTGTGTTCTAGTTGTTGTATTTCTATATCATTGTAATTCCTTAGCTTATCAATATTCAGATATTTTTTGAAATATCAATATTTATTTACTGAACCTGTATTTCCTAACAAATATTTGTCATCATCAAAAAGGGGGAGATTATTACAAATCTAGATTCAAGGAGTATAATTTTGATGATAACAGATATGTCTGTATTCTGTTTTGCTTAGCTAACTATTTCAGGTCCACAAGATCAAGTACAATTCAAGCCAACTCAAGATCAGATCCGTGTGTGTTTAAATATAATTTTTTTCTTTCTTGAGTCAAATGTAATGTAATTGATCCCCTAGCAAAGTAACCTTACATATATACACACTCAGAGGTAGAGTTTTAGTAAATTAGAGCTTCTATTTTTAATTTTTGTTCATATCATCCTGGATGATATTCATATCTTCCTGGATGATCCAATGAAAATAGAAACCCTAATTAAGGTGACCATATTAAGTCGATTTCATTAAGCAAATCATCCTGGATGATACACCCATTGTACAGGATGATAGGCTCAAATCAGAAATTCTTAGCCGCTAGATCAAGTTAGACAAGTTTTTATTTTGAGAGATTTTGTCTGATCGTCCAAATGATACGTGTATCATCCTAAATGATCCTTCACAATCATGCCTAAATTAGTCTGGTGATTAAGAAAAGTAATTAAGATTTGATTGATTCAATCATATCGTCTTGGACAATCGCAATATCATACGAGATGATGTGTTAAAAATCCTGACCGTCCCGTACCTTTCACCAGTACATCCAGAACTATGTACCGAATGATTTTGGATAATTTTGAACTAATCGTACGGGACGATACCAATATCAGCCCGGACGATCAAGTCATTTTGAGATCGTCCAGCATAAGTTCCCCTGGACGACCAGAGCTGTCTTCTGGATGAAATTTCTGAATTTATATTAATCATCCAGAATGATCGTAGAATCGTATGGACAATTTGAATAAATTTTGTTTACTAATCGTCCAGAGGAACCAGATCATCTAGGCTGATACATGTGATTTTGAACTGATCGTACAGGACGATCGACCGATCATCCTGGATGATCTTTGACGACCAATTGAGATTTAGGGCAATTTTTTAGCCCTCCTATTTAAGATCTTTTTCTTTCAACAAGAAAAATCTTTTGCCACTTTCCTTTCTAGAGAAAACCTTGAGAGAGAGAGAGAGAGGATCTTTTGAGGGGGAGTTTTTGAGGGATTCACAAAGGTTGCTCCAAGAAAGGATCTGAGTCATCTTCTCCATTCATCATCTCTTATCTTGTCGGTGTCTCTATGGGAGGATCATTCGCAAGAAGATCTAGGTTCTTTGCCTGCTTCAGAAGGAAGCGAAAAGAGTACAGGTTCTCTGTCTACTTCAGGAGGAAGTGAAAGGAGTTTAGGTTCTCTGCGTACTTCAGGAGAAAGCAAAAGGAGTTCAGGTTCTCTACCTCATCAGATTGGTGGAAAGAAGTTTCTGTACAAGCTTCTCCGCCTTGTTGTGGGAGAAGAGGGAGAGTCACTTAGTGTTAGTGCAATACCCGGAGGGGAGGCTCCAGGGAGTGGACGTAGGTCAAGTTGACCGAACCACTATAAAATCTGGTGTGTTTTTTCTGATTATTTTCCACACTTACTTTTCTGTTGATGATTGTGTGATTGTAATTATTATTTTGTTATCATTGAACATCTGTAAATCATCGTATAATTGTAATTATTTTTAAAACATTCAAAAAGATTTCCTAAATCATTGTTTGCTCATAAATTTTTAAAAAATTACCAATTCACCCCCCCCCCCCCCCCCTCTTAGTTAGCCTTGAGACTAGTTCATAAGGGCTTAACATTCCTATCAAACTTTCAGGAAGACTAAGTTAAGATAGTTTTAAATATCCAATGGGAAGAAAATATCCCTTTTGAGGGGTATTTCTTTTCATTTGGATATTCGGACCTGAAGGATCCAAGAAGTTCATAAAAGGACAAAGAAGTGGAGATTGAGAAGAATCTCATTCTCAAATTCACTTGAGTCTTAAGAGTAGAATCTGGGCTATTCTCAGTGGTACCCGACCACTTTACTTTCTGCAGATCTTGGGTTGTAATATTAAATGGCACTTGTCATATGGACTTTCAATTTGAATATTATTTTAATTGATTTAATTGATGAGTTAATTATGATATAGGATTGTATACTTTTAGTTTTTTTTTTTTTTTGTGATTTTGCATGTCGATCTTTGATTTTTCCTGGAACCTGATCAGAGGCTCGTGAGGGATCGCTAAAACTTTTTCTACCTTAATTAAATTAGAATTTTAAGACAATATAAAAACTCTTAACGCTTTTAAGAAGTAAGCCTGGGATCGTCGGGAGTTTTACATTTGCACTTTGTTTCCATTATTAGAACACCTCCCCACCTGTAAGTTTTGGCAGACCACCTAGCCTATGAGGATGCAAATCCGTCAAGAGGAATCTGTGCAATCTCTAGAAAAAAATCTATTTTTTAAGCTTTTTTAAAATTGCTTCATATTTGATTTAAGCATTCATTTAGTCAACTAGTATGCACTACATTAGGAAACAAACTAAAATGAGTTAAAAATTTAATTACATTTACTTTAAGCTTCATACTACCCAACATAAGTTAAAGGGCCGATTAAGGACTGCTCTAGATGTCGGCCCTTTTCTCAAAAACTTATCTTAATCAAACGTCCCAACCACTCTAACATAAAAGATTTGACTCATGGTTTTAAAATGTTTAGGTGGTTAGCTAGCTCCCTAATCCAGACTAGGGTAAGTCTAGATCCTATATTGCATTAGCTAGATTGGGGTTATAAATTTTCAGCACCCAATTTAGATTTAGATTCTGAGGCAGGCTCAGCTTATAAATATTTCAGAATCCCAAAGCACCTCCTACCTTTCTTCCTTTAGCCTCTAGAAATAAATGCTCACTTTTGATACATTCTCTGTTAAATTTCTAATCCTTGATTCCTTCGACATCAAGCTTTGAAATCTTAAAATATAATTTATATCGGTATTTTAATCAAGAGTATTCATAAAAAATTTGAATTTTCTACGATGTAATTAACAACAAGGGTTTGCACTCATAGGAGATTTAGAAACTCAGATCAAATTTTTAAAATCAAAATTTTAAAACTTTAATTAATTACCTTTGGAAAAATTTAAGTCAAAATTAACGATTATTATTATCATTTTCAAAGGATCAATAATGATTGATATCTTTTTTCCTTAGAAAGATATATCAATTATTATCGTAACTTTGATTGTGAAGTTAATGATATTTCATCCAAATTATCATAATTAAATACCTAATTGAACGATCATTTTGACCATTTGGGGTCATATATAATTCTTTCCAAATTTTGACTACGATAATCGGGATGAACTTTTAATTCTGTAAATTGAACCCATTAGGGAATGATATTTTTTCCTTTTAGGGTAATATATTGTTCATAATGATGTATTCAATTTTAAGATTAAAATTTAAGAAATTAAATCACCCAAAGATAATTAATCTTTTTAAAAATGCAACACTTTTTAATCAAACAGCTAGCTAACATTGATTGTAGGGAGACTCTCATTACAAGTTCCCTACTTGTGTTGTTCTTTTAGTGAAATAGTACATTCATTAAGAGTTTCCCACTAAGCTATCACATTCAGTAAGAGCTCCCTTCATTAGTGTTTTCAAGCTTCTTCACACGGACTTACGGGTTGACTAATATGAACATCACATGCTTCATGTTGTTTATGTGTAAGATAAAGATCCTGCAGTATTACTTGCAATCAAACTGCATGTTCATATGGATTCTTTCCTGTGGGTGAGTTATGGTATACATTAAAGGCTTCAATTACTTGAAGTTATGTCCACCGCAAGCCTGACCCTTTGTTCATTCATTGATGTTCATTTGGATGATTGGCATTATTAGTTAATATTTATATTTTAGTGTGATTGTGCATTTGTTAATTTAATGTCTAGTTCCCTGTAGTTCAATTCAAGTTCTATTCCCTACGTTTTGTTTAAGTCCAGGTCCTCTATTTACTAAAAAATTTAATAACCTCGCGGTATCTCCCTGTTTAGAGGAATTTTGGAGAGTTGGGCCTTCCCACCACACTAAAAAAAATATGTATGATAGGTGTCAAGAGATATCTTAACCATGGTTTTTAATCGCACCACGCTAAAAAAGCATGTATAGGTCTTCAAGATACATGTTTGAAAGATTTATAGTTTTTTCCTACTGGCATAGAAGCACGTGCACTGGTACTTAGGAGTATCCTTGTTATTCTAAGAAAAAACGTGTATAGGGCCTACCCACCTCACCGCGAGGGGTCCCACCAAGCTCCCTCCCACCACGCTAAGAAAAGTTTGTATAGGTGGTCCTCGGCATATTGCGAGCACTAAAAATGGGATTTTATGTGTTTTGAGAGTTTATAAACCATTTATACTTGAGCAAAGTGGCGATGTTGAGGCAACGACAGTGATGATCAGGTACAAAAAAGTATTTTTTTTCCCTTTTTTTTATTAATATTGAAATAATAATAATGGTAATATCAATAATAAAGATAGCGATATTGATTTGGTTTGGGGGATTGAAGGGGGATTTATTATGTGAGATTGAAGGCTTATAAACAGTCATTAAAGTATGAGTGAGGGATGAAGAGATAGATTCGGCCGAGAGGAATAGTGGAAGACGGGCTGAGGAGTTGGGCAAAGTTCAAGTCTTGTGGCTGCTGTAGGTTTGACACTATATTGGAGATGTGCAGAAATAGAGAGAGGAGGGAGTTATGGAAATTGGCAGTCAGAAGGGGAAGTGGTCGGGTGGACAAAGGTGGAAGAGGGATGGTCTAATCGGCAAGAGGGGGTCTGATCGTGGTTGATTGGGGGTCGGATCGTGGGTTTGGCTGAACGGGATGTCCAGATCAGTTTCTTGTAGGCTAATTTGTGAATAGGGGAGAGCTGATTGTGGCTAGCGTGTGCGATCGGATGGGTTCGGGGGGGATTGATTGGTGCTGGGAGGGTTCGAATGGTTGGAATCTACAGTTAATGCAGATGGCTTAAGGTTCAAATGGGCAAAATTAACTGAATGTAATGATGACTACTCAATTTGCTTTCATATTTATTTAATCAAATCTGCATAATTAGTGTTAATTATCACAAAGAATAACTAACACTTGTTTTATTTATTTGAGAAAAGAAACTATTTATTTTCATATTCAAACTCAGTAGGGATGTAATAATTATCCCTAAGGATAAAAGTCACATTCACTTAACATTTTAAATACAAAATTGACTTGGGATAAGCATTAATTGATGTCCAAAGATTTTCCCCTCTATTAGCAAGCTACAACAATGTTTATTTTAAACTAAGATCTTGGGTTCCTATAGAGGCAAGCCTCTACAGTCAATTACATCTCTAAAAAGAAAACTTTTGATTAGAGTGGACATTAGATTTTAAACTTATAATACAATTATAAATATAAGCAAGTTATATTCAACATTTTGAAAATATCAATCATTCCTTTGAAATTATTATTAATTTTATAGAAAAATACATGTATATATATTTATCATTTATTAGGATATGAGATGTGCAAAGATAATTGGGCTTATGACTGCTTGGAATGAGCAGCTAGCTAACAACATATTTCACAAGCTATCATTCTAAATGTAATGTAGGATAAAGGTAGCACTACTTTAAGAGTTCAAAGGAGTAAATTAGACTCCAAATTAGTGACTCAAGATGAATCTTCACTTTACATTCAAGTGACACTATTGAGAAGACTCACAAAGAACTCTAAATTTTATCTTAATTAATTAACCCAACAAAAACTTTCTAACCAAAATTTTAGTAGCATAATGACCCTATACTAACAAGAATAGTGCATTATCCTCCGGGTGCAAGAGACCCCAGTACCTTGTCGTAGGCTTATGTGCTAGGCTAGTGTATGTTATAGAAAATAAAATGCATGTATGTATACATGTCAGGATAAAGGTGTTCGTGTATATAGTACCTAGTATTGTATCATCCTAGAACTAATATATGTGTTCCTACAAAGTCTGGAACACATACACCGAAGAAAACCTAGGAAAATTCTACCTGCTAATGTAATCTACCACCCATATAATGCAATATATGTATGTAATATAAATAAAAGAAAGTTGTACATAAAATAAAGAAATTTTATTTATTGATTGATTGTAAAATTTACAGCATACTCTGAGTCTGCATGAAAGAAAGGTGGTCAGGCTCCACCATAACTAATCTGGATTCTAAGCCTGCCATATATGTATAATTAGATACACTTGCTTAATAGTCTTTGAGCTCTAAGTATTAAGTGGAATTCCAAAATAGATTATCCCCCCAAAGGCAGGGATATTATCTTTTGGAGCCCCACTTGTATATATATAAGCAGGTATATATGATTTATATGCAACTCTAGATACTGTACAACTCGATTTATATACAAATCTACTTTTTATAGACTATGTACATATATACATGACATTCTTAGGTACATTTTAAGGACTCTTGCAGGAATATAAAAGCTGAAAGAAAAGCATTAGTATAAATATAGTGCAAGAATTGTGCAATATCCTAATGCTTCTAATGTAGTCCTTAAAGAACCTAAGTGCACCGACATAAAGTAAAATATATGGCATTCAAAGTATAAAAATTAAACAAACAAACATAGGGTGCTCTCCAAGAAAAGCACCCAACAAATCAAACCATACAACTGACCTAACCTAGGCTAGAGTTGGTTGTCCTAACAAACCATCTATGTGTGTGAAAGATGCTATGTGGCTTTGGTATGTCCTATAAGAATTTAATATTTGAGTTGCATGTATTATTAATGATTGTTTATTAAATGCTAGAAGGGGACTTTAGTTGAAGTATACATTGTATATGTTTGGATTTTACTATTTAGATTTTAAGGGTTATAGTTGATTATTTAATTATAAAGAGCTTAAAGATTACTAACCCCATAGTGTAAGGGTTAATAATTTATAAGTCATATAAGGCTTTGGAAATGAAATCTGATCATCCCCCATGTAGGATTGATGACCATATAAAGCCTTGAGGAGTTTTATTTATTAACGTATTAAGGGAAAGAGAAGGGACCCTTCAACCTAATACATATGCTCTCTAAGTGGAGTCAAGCTAATGTATAGGGCCAATGATTTATTAGTGTTTGATTAAGGGTTATAGAAATTTATACGTCCATGCCTTCCGCGAGCAGAGGCTAGCATGGTGCATATACCCTTAACTTATTATTTAAGATTTATTAAATCCCTAAATCACATATGTAAATGCTCTCCAAATGGAATCAAGCACTACATAAAGGGATGGATGATTTAAGTGTGTTAAGGCTTTAAAATGCAATGCTAAAGCACCCACAAAATGGAATCAATTGTTAAGCATGAAAGCTTAATATTTAATCAAGGTTAATTATCAAATTTATCAGATTAAAAAAATAAATTTATAATCAAATGAATTATAAAACTAACTTTCTTTTTTATGTTTAATATTTTTGTTGAAATTTTCTTATTTTCATTGAGTTATTTAGAAATTTTAATTAATTTTGAACTTTTAATAAGTTTAATTAATTATTAATTAATTATTAATGAATTATTATTAAAATTTATTCAAAAAATTTATTTAAATTGAGATAATTAATCTCTGAATTATATTTAAATTTTGATGTATTTTTGAATTTTACTTATTATATTTAATTAATTAAATTAATTGAGAAATTAATTATTTAATGAATTAAATTAAATTTTAATTAAAAAATTATTTAAATTGAATTTATAATTCTCAATATTTATTTTATTTTTTTATATTTTTGAATTTTATTTTATTTTTAATGAAATTATTTAATTAATATTTAATTAAGGGTTAATAGAAATATTAATTAAAATTTAATTAAATTGAGTTTGGGTTTTAATTTTCAATGATTGCACATTTAATTTGAAGTTGATTGAAGTTTACTTATATTTTTATGTATTTTCTTTAGATTATTGTAAACTATTGATTGTTAATCCTTAATGAAGGGTTAATTAGATTGATCATTATTTGAAGGTCAATTAATGGTAAAATCATGGTGCATTCAAGTCATAAGATGTATGACACTAAATTTTTTATGTTTAATATTTTATCGACAAAGGATATGTAGGTGTATACCTAGAATTGCCTAAGTTATCTAGACACATTCCTAATTATTATCCTTAAGTGTCACTAAATTTGAATGGAATTATAATCAATAATACTAACCCTCATAAATGCATAAAAATCAAAGCATAGCAATCATGGTGTGCTAAATCTATAGGAATTAAAAATTTATGAATTTCCAAACATGCAATTCAAATCATGTACTATATATTTGGAAATTCATTTATAATCATGATTAAGCTCTAAAACTTCTCCAAAAATTAGAGAATATGTATCATACCTCTAATATCATGCAATTTAAATTTGAGCTTAATTAGGCAAATATTTAGATTGTAATGATAAAATTTTGATAAACAATGTTATATGTGGAATCTGATTGTGTTGATCAATATGATTATTTTGTTGTCTCGGGCCTCAAAGCTTGTCATGTATACTCGGGGCCCCTACTTTAATTCAGGTGCAAAGCACCCAAAATTTTTTTTATGTACCACACCCTGTGTTGCTTACCTTAGCGCCTCGGTGCTGTGTTCCCAAACACCCCAGTGTTGAACGATAGAGGTTTTAGTGCTGGAGCATCTTAAACTGGCATCACAATGATGCGAGACGGACTGAATGATTTTCTTTCTCATTTTTCTGAAGGGTTGCATCCCTTAAGGTTATTTTACTCAGCTTTCCCTTGTATTTTACATGTGTAAACATTGGGAATGGTGCATGTGAGAAGAGAAGCAATGAGAGAGTGAGAGAGAAGAGAGATTTGTACTTATTTCTCCCAATTTTGATAGTGGATTTCTTGGTGTAATATGGCTCCGTGGTTTATTCCCTATTTTGTATTTTTCATGTTAAATCCTAGTATCATTTACTTTCTGTTGCTTTTACTTTCTTGCTTGTTTCTTCATTGTGGTGTTTACTCCTTCTCATCTCACCCCCAATAAATAAAAGAAGCAATATTACTCGCTAATTATTCACCAATATGGCCTAAATTTATTTTTAAATAAAAGAGGATTTCATTCTGAAAAGAATGAGTGGTTATTTACAAAAAAAATAGTTGGATATTTAATTTATAGTAATTTTTCAAAGTTCTAGGGTTTTAAAATACATTTTAAATTCATTTTATTAATTAACTAGCAATGACGGTGGCTACTTTACAGGTGGTGATAGGTGATTGAGTCACGCGGAAGACGACGGCGTTAGCGCGGTATACGCGACAGCATCTAGGTCAACCACGTGATGACACGTGATTGGTAACTTAACCACGTCGGCCTGGCTCTCAGCTATCGGATCTATGTAGTTTGAAATAAATGGACGAGATGTAGTTGGATGAATCTCATCTGTCTAGTCGTCTCTACATGTTGAATGAGACACATGATACAATCGAATCAGAGCCGTCTGTATGGTTTACACAGATCTGACAGCCCTGAGCTCATCTTCTTCAATTAAACAACCAAAACCCTAGTTTTAGGTTTTGACCTAAACTCCTTATGTAGTGAAACAAATGGCATGCTATTTAAGATACAAGTGACAGAGGATGAGAGAAGGAATGGGGAAGATTTTAGAGATCTTTGCATGCCCTACTTAAGAATCTATTTAGAAACCTAAACAAAACCTAGGATCGTAGATTTACCTCTATATAGATGTTCTCAAAAGATGCTTGATGGCTTGCTTTCTTTGTGTTGAGTTCCTCTACAACTTTGTAGAAGGCACCTAGCTTTTGAATAGTTGGGACATATAGGTGTTCGGTCCTTCGTTGAACTTATCACCGACAATCACCAAATGGCAGAGAAATGACAAGAGAGAGCTTACGGATGTATGGGAATACAAAACAAAATGAGAGGGCTGCTAGAGAGTGAGTGAGTTGAGAGTTAGGGTTTAATGAGCATTTTACATCTCTTGACCAAATTCAAATGCTGGGAGCATAGTGGATGGCTAGGATCACTCAGGCTTATTATTTGGATGAATGACAAGTGGCCCAAACGGTTAGAGCACAAGCAGGCGGGCTGGCTTAAGTGAAACTGACTAGTTGTCCTTTTCACGTATAGGGGACCACTAAGGTTAGCTTGGGTGACACCAGGGGCTGGAATGGGATTAGTTGAAGCTTAGGAAGTTTTTAGAGTCATTTGGAGTGGTTTGATGGGCCTGGACTAGAGGGAAACGAGCTGCATAGGAAGTCTTGAACATTTGAGTTTAATTGGGCTTTGTTGACTGGTTTGACCAGTCAACAAGTCAAATCAACTGATATGGGGTTTATGAGTATAAACTTGTTGTTGGAGTGATTTGCAAGGAGCCTAAGGGAGTAGGCTCTATGTATGAGCAAATGGATCCCTATACATTGGAGTTTGACCATATGTGGTGGTTTGACCAGTCAAACCACCTATGGTATGACTCATAATAAGTTTAATTATGATTGGAGTATACTATGGAGTAGTTTGGGTGTTTGAGAGGGCTGATTTGAGTGAATGAAATGAGTGGGTCTAGTTTGACTTGATTTGACTAATTATAGGTTTAGTTGACTGAGTCAACTGATGACCTAATCAGGGTGACCAGTTATGCCCAAACCACTAGACATTATATTCAGGTAAGTTTAGTGAAGGTCAAAGTTCATTTGATGTTGAATTTAAAGGTGATCAATGTTTGATGATCAATTGAGCTAGCTCAATTGATCACTTGATCAATCATTGACTCAGAGGGCCAATGATGTTGGGTTTGATATATGGGGATCCTAGTGAAGAGATTTGAACCCTTAACTTGAGCTTAAGAGGCTAGAGCATTGGGCTTCCAGTTGACAGTGTAGAGCTGTAGCTACTTAAATGATTGAAGCTTGATATAGACTAGATGATTAATTGTTGATTGATTACATGCTGAGTGAATTGGTTGAAAACTTGGATAGAGATAGGATTAGATTGATAGATGATTTAATGATTGATAATGATTACTGAAGTGATTGATTGACCGGAGGCTGGATGATTGCAAGAAGATGCAGGCTACTTAAAGTTTGATTGATGAATGCATGCTGATTGATTGAATATGATTGAAGTATAGCTTGAGACTGGATGATTGATAACTGGGTGATTATCAATCATCAGATGGATGATCAAGAGTCTGGACAAGTTCTGATTATCTTATACAAAAATGAGGTCAAATAGTTTCTCTTTGACATGGGGATCAGACGGAAGCTTGGATTCAGATAACCGACAGCCTAGAGTCACATCAAGCAGCAGGGAGGATGATTTGCGGCTTAAGGTAGCTTGGCTTGGGCCGATTGCTGTGAGGCTCAGTCGGAGTTGTGAGGGGTGAGCGACTGAGAGGAGATGGGTACGGCTCGATTGAAATCAGGCCCAGGCAGCTAGGTTTGAAGTCCGATCGGGTGCAGATCATATGGATGAGTGGGTGACCCGGGGTCGTCTGTTCGTGTGAAGTGAGGAGGTCAGGGTAGAGAGAATGGCTGCAAGAAGTTAGGATGCAAGGGAGGCTTGCGGCAAGTTGAGGGAAGTGTTCGACGAGATTAGGCATCGTGGCTTTAAGGAAGGTGACAATTGGGAGCTTGGATCGAAAGAGTTGCGGATGCGAGGAGCAAGTCTTGTGTGAGGGATTTAAGAGCGTGGAAAAGTAGAAACGAACAACTCATTTTGTTCTCGTTTTAATGATGAGGCAGAGTTCGCTCAAGTGCGATTTGAGCAGAAATCCCGTGATGGCGTCGGCATCAAACTACAGGTAAGCGGCATACTTTCTCTGATTTTTTATTTTATTAACTAATTTATTAAAATAATAATAATAATAATAATAACATTATTATTATTTTAAAATAGTTAAAATAAAACCTAGATTAAATTTTTTATTTTTGCCTCAATTTGGGAGCTTTTTTCTCAAAATTCGTGCATCATTGCCTTGGGATTCATGTCAATTTTTCCATTTGAATTTCTTTGGGCAAAATTATAGTCATTTTTGTCGACGTCCCGAATGCAGCGATGAAGTCAGTTTCATAATATGGCATCGTTTAGGCAGCGTCATGCATCAATTTTGGGTGTCAGTTGCCAATTCGACCTCTTTTGCCCAATTTGATTGTGAGGGGCTCTCTTTAAAGAAAATTCGATGTCATGATCGCAACAGTGCAATTTGTCTGGCGATTTGAGGGCATTTGTCAACTTAAGTGGCGTGTCGCGCCCCCAATCGTCATTTGGGTCGCCAGCCAATCGTCACTTGAGTCGCCAGTCTCGACTCTTTTTACGCACAATTCAGTGCGCGTTAACACACATGAATTGAGTCAGATTCTTGAAATCATAATATGACCACTAGAGAGCTCACCATACCACTAGAAGGCTCATTATTGAAGAAACATGTGAGCCACATGCTTTTGAAGAATATGTGGTACCCCAAGTGACAGAGAGATGAATGCATCATGGTTCATTGCTCTTGGAGTGTGCCCTTTTATGTAGGATTCCTTGTCAAGTGTTCAATGCAACAGGGTTGTCGAATAGCATGTTGGGTACACTTTAATTTGCAACTAAATAAATTGAGTAATAGGCCACTGTTGGTACTGGCCTCATACCATCATACTGCTCCTGAATTTTGGCTATGTTGACAGGTTTCCACATGGCATTTGACCCTTGCAATTTTACTTGGATAAGTTTTGGGCCAAATTTTAGAAAGGAGCATGTCATTTACTAAAATTAGTTTAAGGAACAAATTGAAAAAAAAATTTAAAAAGCAGCAAAATAGTCAAATGATTTGACGTATTCTGAATATGCCAAATGATTTGGCGTATTCAGAATACGCCAAGCATTTTTATAACAAGGGGAGAGAGAATGTGTGTGTAAGTGTGCGTGTGTGTGTGAGAGAGAGAGAGAGAGAGATAAAGAGTCCGAGAGAGAAAAGGGGGGGAGAGAGAGGGCAACCGATTGTAAGAATAAGAGAGGAGGAGAGAGATGGGGCGGTATTTTTTATAATATATTATTTTTAGTATTGTTAATTTAATTTATTAAATAATTATTTATAAAAACTTTTAAATTAAAATAAACAAGTATAAAAAATATATTTTTAATTAAAATTTTTAGATCATTTAATATAGATGTAATGAAATGAAAATAATATTTCATTATATTTTCAATGTATTTTTATAAAAAAAGTATTTATTATAAAAATTTTTAAATTTTCATTCTAATAAAATTTTGATAAAAAATAGAATTATATTATATATATTACAAAAGCTATTAATATTATATTATATATATATATTTAATCCATTTAAATTATATTTCATTAAAATTTTAATCTATTTTATAAAATTTTTTTAGAATAAAATTTTAAATGTTTTTTGCAATAAATTAAATTACTAATATTAAAAATTCATTAGAATATATTTTATTAAATTACTAATATTAAAATAATATTTTATTATATTTTTAATCTAGTTTTTATCAAAATTTTATTAGAATGAAAATTTAAAAATTTTGTAATAAATACTTTTTTTATAAAAATATATTAAAAATATAATGAAATATTATTTTCATTTTCATATATCAATATTAAATGACCTAAAAATTTTAATTAAAAATATATTTTTTTATACTTGTTTATTTTAATTTAAAAGTTTTTATAAATAATTATTTAATAAATTAAATTAACAATATTAAAAATAATATTTATATAATATTATAAAAAAAATCTCCCCATCTCTCTCCTCCTCTCTCTTATTCTTTCAATCCGTTGCCCTCTCTCTCCCCCTTTTCTCTCTCCGCCTCTTTATCTATCTCTCTCTCTCTCACATTCTCTCTCCCCATGTTATAAAAATGCCAAATGAATTGGCGTATACGCCAAATTATTTGGCATATTCAGAATATGCCAAATCATTTGGCTATTTTGTTGCTTTTTAATTTTTTTTTAAATTTGCTCCTTAAATTAATTTTAATAAATGTCATGCTCCTTTCTAAAATTTGACCTAAGTTTTGGGGTTGTTGATGACCTTAACCCAAATTATTGCTTTTGTTAGTTTAGGTGCTGACTCTTTGAATTTTTTAGGTAATGTGAATCTTGTATATCTTCTTTGCACCTGCACCGAGGCTTCTAGGATTCCAAGGCATTGAAGTTTCATGGATAGTAAATGGCTTGTAGATTTGGGTTGACCTCACATAGGGCTGTCAATTTTTGACACGACCCGAAAACCCGACTCGAACACGACCCGAAAATTTCGGGTTAGGGTCAACCCGGACCCGAGACGGGTCGGGTTCGGGTCCAGGTTTTTGACCCGTATGAAATTTCGGGTCGGGTTCGGGTCAACCCGGGTAACCCGAAACTGACCCGGTTCGACCCGATTCTGAACCGGCCCGCCGCTCGCGAAGTCGCGCCCTGCATAGTAATTACGGTTATAGCCTTAGGGCATTTAAGCGGAAAAGCATTGACGTATTCCATTCAACATTACGCATTTACGCTAAGTCGAAATAGCGATCGTCTGCGCCTCTGCGGGGAAAGTCCAAGGCTCCAAGCTAGGGCTGCTCGCCTGCTCGCTTTCGCAGAGATTTCTGCCTTCTTCCCGGACATTTTCAGCTATTCTCCTCCTTAGCGTTCTCGACTTATCGCCTCATCGGTTTATCTTTTACTCAGCTTCTCTTATTTCTTGCGGGTGTTAACATTCTTAGGTTTTCTTTATGACTTATGAGTTGCAATTATTTTGTGTTGCTAAGTTACTATTAGAGTGTTAGTTTTGAGAAATTTTAAGTTATTTGGTTCTTCCTTCCAATCTGAAGCTGCTGTGGCCTTGAAATGCCGATTAGGGCATCAGAGTTTGTGTATTTTCCTGTTTGTTTTTTTAGGGATTTTGATCTTATGATGCAGTTATAAACTTATTATGAAGTCATATCAAATTTGTGCTTTGAAATGCCGAGGGATTTTCAAATGCCGCTTAGCCTTAGGGTTTTGAAATTTTAAATGCCGAGCGAGTTGTTGACTTATTTTGTTGTTAGTTGTTACCAGTTGGCGTGGCTATCTTATATTCTCTGTTATTTTGCTTGATTAAACTTTGATACCTACAATGAGATATTTAGATATTGGAATTCTCTGTTGGCAGTCGGGTATACCGTATATGTTAATATGTTATTGTCTGTTCACTGTTCAGTCTGTTACTCTGTGGGCACTTGGAACTTGAAAGTTGGAAGTTTGCCATGATTTTTTTAGATGTTGTTAATGTTGCCTTGTTGGCACTTGGCAATTGGCATATGACTATATGTCTATATGACTATATCTGATTCTCTGTTCACTTGCAAAAAAACTAGTTGCTTTGATATATAATTTTTAGATACTTTTTTCAAATTTCATTTGTATAATTTGATACAATATAGTCAATAGATGGAGGAGGATTCAAACACAATTCCTGATATTTACATTCAAGAAAATGAGAAAAGTTAACAGTGAAGACAATGT
>CM034302.1:26669941-26701509 GCA_019925795.1 Dendrobium chrysotoxum | reverse complement strand
CAACCTATTTTTAGAAGTAATTGGTGGTAGCGAGAATGAACCGATGTTCTTAGGAAGAAGGTGGTTCTATAGGACCAATTATATCGGTACCCTAACTTTTGAAAGAACATGATGCTAATGTAGGATGTAGTGGGTTAGGTGGTGAATGTATAACATCGAAATGCACCTAAATTGATGGCATTTTATAGCATAATCAAGAAAATATTTTACCATGTTATGCTAATAATTTCCCATGTGTTTGATTAACTTTTATTTTTGGTCCGGATTGAAGCGCACTGCATAATCCTTCGTGGACTTCATTTATGACTTTTTAGGATTCATTAAGAACCATACATTATAGCCATATTTAGTCAAAGGATTTATGATGTAGCGTTTCATTCACGTAAGCATATCTTAATGCTCTTCTGAAAATTTGTGAAGAGGATTTATCCTCCGGTAACCTACCTTCCTTGAAATATGTAATGAATGGTTCTTTCCAATCATTCTCATCTGATATATGCAAGCTCTCCGTGTTATCTTTCCTTCATCATCTTGTAAGGATGCCAGGGCTAATGTATGTCTATTCTGGATGGTTAGAATGAATGGATCCTCTTGGGAATTAGTCATTTTCTTAGCCAACTTTGCCAGCACATCAGCCATACCATTTTCACCTTGTGTAACCCTAGTTGGGTTACTTCAGGGATTTTTTCTAGGAGTTTTAAAGCATACACATGATATGAGATCAGCTCGAGCTTATTAGTTTTAAAAGCACCTCCTATTTGCTTAATTATAAGTTGAGAATCTCTTTATATGTGAAGTTTCTAATTTTGTATATTAATTGCAAGCTCAAGACCCGCTATTAGAGCTTTAAATTCAACTTCATTATTAGGATGAGGTTCTATCAAGTTACAAGAGTATCAAAATATTCTTTCTTGTGGTGTTATAAATATAAGGCTGATGCCCTCTTAAACTATTAGAAGTTTAGGCGGTCTAGCTATTTTATTGATGAAGCTCCATTAAAATAGAGCTCCCATTCTTGTAACTATATTTTCTCTCCCACTTCGAGTGACTACTCATCTGGAAGCTCATCACTAAGTGGAAAGCATAAAGGTAAAGGATAGGCAGCTAAAAATTTGCTAGCTCCTATATTTTCATAGCCTTTTGTGGCATGTAAGTTATATCAAGTTGCGATATAATACAGTCCATATGGCTAGACAACCCATCACCGTGGGTCTAATAATTAAAAACTTTAATGAATCCACCTTAGATATTAATATTATCTTAAGGGATAACAGATTATGTCATAGTTTTTACGTAGTAAAAAAATAATGCTAAATACTACTTTTCAATTGGTAAATACTTTGATTCATCCCCTATTAGTCGACGACTATAATAGTAAAGGGCATTTTCTTTTCCATTGGCATTATCTTGTGCCAACAATGCTTCGAGCGATTCCTTTAAAGCCGTTGTATACAAAATTAAAGGTTTACCCATAATAGGAGCAATGAGAATTAGAGGATTTAACATATATTATTTTATGCTATTACATGCCTCTTAAGTATTTTTCTTCTCAATCGTGCGAAGGGTTGGCATCTATCCGAGAGATTAGATATAAAATCTTTGGATATATGTCAATCTTCTTTGTATTGAATGAAGTTATGTTAGAGTTTTTAGAGATGACATTTTCACTATTGCTTGGATTCTATTAGAATTAATTTAGATTCCTCTATGGCATACAATAAATCTAAAAACATTTTTTGATGACATACCGAAAGGGCATTTAACTGGAATCATTTTCAAATTGAATTTGCGAATACTTTTGAATACATTTTTAAGATCATGTACAAGTGATGCTAATTCTATTTTTTACAACTAAATCATAAACATAACATTCCACATGCTTGTAAATAAGACCATCAAAGATGTGGGTCATCATCCTTTGATAGGTGGCCCCAACATTTTTCAATCTAAATGGCATAACTTTGTAATATTATATGTCGATAGGGCTTCAAATGGCTGTGTACTTTCATCTTCTAGGTCCATTATAATATGATTATAATCTACCGATCCATCTATGAATGAGAACATATCAGGGTTTAACATATTATCATCCATGAGTTTTGTATTAGGAACTGGAAAATCATCCTTCATAAATACTTTATTCATGTCTTGATAGTTAATAGATATGCAAATTTGACCATTTTTCTTTTTTACTGGGATGAAGTTGGCAATTCAATCAACATATTTTTCTTCTTGGATAAAGCCTACTTCAATCAGCTTTTTAGTTTTAGCAATGACTTGCTCTTCAATCTCAAGTCGTATTTTCCTACGTGCCTATTTGATAGGATATATTTTTTCTTTGAAGGAGAGCTTAAGCACTGCCACCTCTGGTGAGAAACAAGGCATTTTGGTGTAGCTCCACGTAAAATAGTCTTTATTTTTAAATAACATTATTTTTATCTCTTCTATTATATCGTATGGGAGATTTACACTAATAAGGGTTGGCTTTGGGTCTTCTTTGGTACACAAATTTATCACTTTGAGTTCATCCGCAATAGCTTGACCACCTTCTTCAAACTCTTTTTAGCTTCTTTTAGATATACTATTAGATCTTCAGCTTGACTTTTAGGTTTTGATAATCTTTCCTCCTTGTCTATAATACTCTAGGAGGTTGCATATGTGAGACACTAATGTTGGGGGTTCTCAAGATAGTGGTAGGATGCTTCTCATGAAAGACTTGAATGTTGAGTATATCTAAGACACCATGTTATAGATGAACCATTACCAATAGACCTTTACATACGTCTATTATACCAAAGTTCTCTGAAATAATGGGCATAATTTTTTATTTGCATAAAGAAAATATTTCTCTCCATGAGCTTTCTAATAAATATTTAAGGATGTAGAGGGATGATTATCAACATATCTCTATATTCCCACTCATCTTCGCATTCTATTTCAAGAGCAGTATGATGCGACTTAACTTTTTATTCATAAAGAAGTGATTCACATTCATTGAGACCTCTTCTGAGGGAAACATATAAAGTTTTTAAGATTCCTATGTTTGTGTTTAAAGAGGTAGTCAAAATTTTAGAATGTCTCATCGACATTGGTACTATTTTGAAGATATTTATAGATATTTGCCCATCAGATACCATAATCATCAAAATTGATACATTTTATAATTTCTTAAATATGGAACTAGGACTTGGATCCCTTCCTCTTGAAACTAATAGTTCAATCTTTCTTTTTCCTATGATTAGGGGTTTAGAAGTTTTGGATATATCATCATCCTCTTTAGTATCACTATCGAGGTGATGTACTTAGCAAATTTCTTCAATTTATTCTTGCCTTCATCTTTCAGCTTTCCTTTATCCATCAAAGCGGCCTGGACGGATCGTTGTCTTTTTCCTTTTGTGCTATATAATACTTGGCGTCATTATAGATTTTGATTTCATGCACCAAGAATGGTTGTATGTCACCATCAATGCGATGTTCTTCATTATCTAGTTTGTATTTTATACATAGATGAAGTATTAAAGGTACTATAACATACTCGTTGAGCCATGGTCCTCCGAGAAGTGCCTTGTTTGATGTATTAGAATCAATTATGTAAAACTTACCATTGTATGTAGCTCTCTAAAGCTTAGAGGTAAGACCAAGGATCCCAAGGTTCTTTGCCCTTGTTTATTGAACCCTTGTAGGAATACTGTTCCTCGCACAAAGAAGATATTTCTCCCCATGAGTTTTCTCATAATGGGTGAAGGATATTGAGGGATAATTATCAACATATCTCCATATTCCCACACTTCATCGCATTCTACCTAATGAGAAGTATGATACCGTATCACTTTTGATTCATAGAAAATGGATCATCATTCATTGAGACATTTTTTGGAGGAATATAGAAAATCTTTAACATTGCTATATTTGTGTTTGACGAGGCTATAAATATTTTGGAATGTGTTATCGGCAAAGTTACTATTTTGATGATAATTTTAAAATCTACTCTTTAGTTACCCTTATCATCAAAATTATTACTTTTTGTAAATTCGTAGATATAGAACTTGGTCCAGGGTCCCATTCCTCTTATAATTACGTAGTACTCTTGGGATGATAAAGGAATTCCACTTCTTCCTCAATGCTTGATTTTCTCGAATACCATACCTTATTTGCATTATTAGCTTTACAATAAAAAAGGATGGTTGATAGTTCACACTTTCTTTTTCCTATGATTAAGGGTTTAAAAGTTATGGATATATCATCATCCTCTTCGATAACACTACCGATATGAGGCACTGAGCAAATTTTCTTCAATTTATTCTTCCCTTTATCTTTTGCCTTTCCTTTATCAAGTGTAGTGGCTTTGATTCTCAAAAGATCGCAACCTTTTAATTTTTTGCACTATAAAGTACTTAGCATCATCATAGATTTTAAATTCATGCCCCAATAATGGTTATTTGCCACCAATAATATGATGTTCTTCATTATCTCGATTATATTTCATACATTAATGAAGTGTTAAAGGCACTATACCATACTCGTGGAGCCATAGTCTTCTTAGAATTACCTTATATGATATATTCAAATCAATTACATGGAACCTTGCCTATGTATATAGCTCTTCAAAGCTTAGAGGCAAGACCACATATTCCAAGGTTCTTTGCCCTTGTTCATTGAACCCTTGTAGGAATACTGTGCTTTTGGTTATATATTGAACATCCATGACCAATCATTTGAGCATTCTGAGGCTAATTATTTTGATAGAGGAACTTGGATCAATCAAAATTCTATTAATTTTCCACATTATAACTCTCCATCGTAACATTGACTGGTCGATTAAGATCTACAATTCCTAAGAGTAGATCATTATCACTAAAGTAACTGTAGCAGAATTTCGTATATACAAAGCTTCTTTTATACTTTGCTTAGCAAAGAATGCCTCATACTATTCAAAATTCTATAAATGCTTGATGATTATTTTCCTAAGGTCCTTGCACATAACAAGGGCATTATATATACTCAGTAATAGGCAACTTGTGGAGATAAGATAATATATTATAATGGATATTTACATTTATAGTTTTAAGCTTTGGTGTATCTTGTGGCATAGCTGCTTGGTTGAGATAAATATTCTTATCCTGCTCCTTTGCCTTCTTCCGAGGTGGGGGAGGAACTTGTTTCCCACTTCTGAACTGAATTTGCATCACTTCTTCAGATGAATCATCCTCAGCTTGGGAGTCTTCTGTGCTCGCTACCTCTTTAGTTTCTTCAGAATCCAAGCTGCTTCCAAGCTTTAGACATTTATGCTTAAGTGTTGGCTTACTCTTATTTTTACCATACAAAAAATATAATTTTTCATCTGAGTCCATAAATGGCAATGTCATATGGCACATTTCCTTAGGACAGGCTTTTTAATTAGCCTTTTAAGAGTGGCGAGGTCCACCTCATCCTCTCTCATTTCTTTCATCTCTTTGGCTTAAAATCTAATATGTTTCTATCGGAATACTTATTTTTTCTATAGATTCCAAAAGGAGGTGTAAGTCAGCCAGGTAGTCCTCCAACCTGATAAGTCATCTTGGAGGTTGCTGGCATTCATTGATATACCCAATATACCGCTTGATTTTGGTCTCCTATCATAAAGATGTCTTCTTCTTTCTTCTTCAGGATCTGGATGCAGAAGCCATACCTCGGTCTTTGTAATTCTTCAAGGACTTCTTTTTACTTGATGTAGGCTCCTCATCAGTCGATGTCAATAAGCGGGGGAGTCTTGGATCCACTTCCAATTCTAGAGCATTCATTTAACAAATGCCGTCGATAGCTAGTAAGACCTTCATCATTTTTTTTGGTCTTCTTAGATATCTAACTTTCCCAGCCTCGTTCATCTTGTTGGGGTTCCTTTTCTACATTATACTGGCACGAGCTAGAAGAAAGGACTTTGGCCTTCTCCCGCTTGGGGTCAATAAAAACATTGTCTGATAGTGTCAATTAGCCACTCTTGAAGCTCCTTTCCACCAAATTTTTTAAGATAAAATAATCCTCAATTTTGTGACTAATGACCTGGTGGTATGGATAGTAGTCTTGTTCATTAATCATGCTGACCTATTCTGGTCAATGAGACTCTAGTAGCTGTAGGCCAATCATGAGTACATGCCAAAAAAAATTACCACTATGTTCTTTCTTAAAAGAGTACTGCTTATTAATTTTCTCCTGTAAGGAAGGGGCCATTGGCTTCTCCTTTACATGTTTTATCATTTTAGGCGCAGTAATTTCTCTTTTTTTTTTCTTTTTTATCAGGAGGAGAAGTAAATGCAATATTTACTTCATCCCTCATTGAGTCATAAACTCTAGGTTGTTTTTCTTTACCTAAAGGGTTATTATTATAGTTGAAACTAATAACCCTAGGCTTGGCAACCTTTAAAATTTGGCTACACGACCCAGAAATTCCTGGAAGGCATTGATTGTAGCCATTTCCAAGTAGGGGGTCATCTGGTCATGAATGTTCCCTAGTAGTTTCGTAGCATATTTTTTGGTTAGTTATTGCTCACACTTTAGCTAAAGTTCCTCCATCTCATGCTGTATTTACTGACATACTCATCCTTTTTTTTTTCTCTGAAGGGCAGGATCTACAATAGTCACCTTTTTGGTTTCACCAGTGAACCTTTTAACGAACATTGTTTCAAGCTCGATGAATGTTTTAATCGTGTCATTTGGTAACTTAATGTACCATTCAAAAGCCGTTCCTGTAAAGCTGCTAAAAAATAGGTGTAGCAATAAGGTGTTATTTCCTCCAATGTTACCGTAGGTAGTCTTAAAGTTGCATAGGGTTCTCTGTGCCAGAAAATTTCTTGAATTGAAGTACCACATATCCTTTAGGAAATTTTGCTTGGTCATATTCAATAGGTTATAGGTGGCCTGAACCCACTAAAGCTTCAGAAGTTTTGGCAGTGATGACTAATTTCATTTTTTGATTGATAAGGTCTTCAATCTGGGTCTTGCTGACTTTTTATCTTCTTTTACCTTTGTCATCATCGAAACTTGTACCTCTATCCCTTGGTTTGGAATATATGAATCAGGAGGAGCGGCTCTAATACCTATTTATGCTAAGCGCAGCTGCTAGATCATCTTGCCAAAGTAGTTCTTTTATCTTGAAATTCATCTCATCAAGATGATCATTTAATTGGGCAATATCCTGATCTTTTTCCCATTGTCAATTCCTTGATAAGGTTTCTTTGAAACCTCCTTCTTCTAAGAATCTATTAAAATTGAAATGACATCTTCATTCAATAACTTCATCCAACTCTTTATTAGTTTCCCATTCTTCACAGCCTCTAGTAGCTTGTGAAAATAGGAGGAGGCCGATTCTATCTTCTGTGGTGGTTACAACTGGCTAGAAGTCCCCCAAAAAGAATTCTTTAGGTTGCTTCTATGTATTACGCTTTACCCATCTTAATGGTCAAAACCATTGTTGATGGGTATATTCGCCTCTGGTTGACATAGTGGCTCCTAACTTGCGGTGGGTATATTTGTCCACCCACTCACTCTAAGGCAAGCATGAGCTTTTCTCTTAGCATTCCTTGATAGTTTGATACCAGAAGTGGAAGCTTCAGCATCATTCCTCCTTGAAACGAAAATAGTCTTCTAAGAAACCTCAACTTCATTCCTCTTCCGATTATCCATATCAATAACATTTGATTTCAACTTAAGCCAACGGGAACATTTTGGGGCTGACGTTAGCAACCCTAGTATTAGGCCTCTCATAGTGATTAGCAGACTTATTCCTATTATGCACAGCCAGGTCTTAAGTAATTTGCTTGGGGTTAGGCTTATAAGCCTTCTTCTTGACTGAAGGAATTACAAAAGTCATGATTGAAAGTCTAGAAAACACCGAAGGCCTCAGTACAGTGGTATTCTTAGTAAACACCTTCCTAGTTGATACAGTCCCATCAAGAAGGAAGTTAAATACTTTAGAAAAATTTTTGAATTATAATATTATGCAAGTACGAACAGTCTCAATCAAAGTCTGGGGAAATTGGACTCGTAATCCTTTCCCGAGTTTAATGGTCATTATACTATAGATAGGTGACATGTTTCAGTAACCTACAATAGAACTTATAAGGATTAGAGTCAAACTGATTTCTATTGCAGAAGAAAATAAGATTTCATGAAAAATATACTATTTAGGAGCGATGCTGATGATGCTATGATGTTGATGGGTCGAGGAAGGATGAGTAACCAGCTCCATCATTGTATCATTAGCATCGCTCCTGGGTAGTAGCTTTTTTATGAAGTCTTATTTTCTTGTGCAATGGAAATAAATTTGACTCTAATCCCTACAAGTTCTATTACAGATTATTGGAACATGTCACCTGTTAATAATTTAATGACCATTAAATTCGGTGAAGGATCATGAGTCTAATTTTCCCAGACTGTGATTTAGACTGTTGTATTGGAGCAATGTTACAATTCGAAAATGTTTCTGAAGTATTTAACTTCCTTCATAACAAGACTATATAGGCTAGGAAGGTGCTGACTGAGAACACCGCCATACCGAGGCCTTTAATGTTCTCTAAATTGTCAATCATGCCTCCCATAATTCCTCTAGCCAAGAAGAAGACTTATAAGCCTAAATAGAAGCAAAATGCTACTAACCTGGCTTGCCATAATGTGAACAACTCTGCTATTCTTAATAAGAGACCTAATAGTAGGGCTACCAATGTCAGCACCAAAGTATTCCCATTGGCCAAATGAAAGGCTCCTGAGCCTAACTTGAAATTAATTGGTATTAGTATGGCCAATTGAAAGAGGAATAAAGCTGAGGTTCCTGAGAAGTCTATTTTAGTTCTTGAAGCTTCCACTTCTAGCACCAAACTATCAGGGAAGACCAAGAGAAAAGCTTATGCTCCACTTACAGTGCTTGGGTGGATAAATAAACCTAGCCCATGTCAGTAGCCATTACCTCAACCAGATGTGAATATACCCATCAATAATGATTTTGAACCATTATGATTGGTAAAGCAAAATAACGTTAGAGGCGACCTGAAGAAGTCTTTCTGAGAGACTTTTAGCCAGCTACCGCCACCGAAGAAGAAACAATCATCCTCCTTTCATCTTTACAAGCTACTCAAGGTTGTAATAAACAAGAAACTAACAAGGATTGAAGTTGCTGAACGAAGATGCTGTTTCGATTTCAAGAGATTCTTGGAAAAAAGAATGTTTTAAGGAAACCTTATTCAAGAAAATATTGAGGCCTTTGTCATTGCCTTAATCTGAGAAGAATAGAAGCTGGACAACATCTAGGATTTGAAAGGAAGCAAGAGGGAAAATCCCATAGTAGTCTTCATCAAGAAGTCTACAAGCAAACACCACTTTGACCATACCATAGGTTGATTCCTTCAAAGAAACTTATCAATCCAAGTAATTGATATTTCTTTGAGTCTAGCATAAATTATTCGAAGATCATTGCTAGAGGCCAGTAGGTTTGGGTTCCAAAGGAGCCGAAATAAACAAAAATTTTAATGGTTGACTACAAAAGAGAAGCATGTAAGGCAGCCCAATAATTATGACCAAGGGTCTTATTCTAACGAGAAGTCCCCCACCAATCCTACCATACATGACAAGGCTATTATGCACGAAGAAAGTCTTGACTCTCTAATAATCCTTTGGAGACATCAAAGATGGCCAGAAGAAGAATATGAGGCTGACGAGAACTACAATGAAGAATGCTGGGATGAAAAAGCCTTCCCCGACAATCGGTATTATGGCAAAGAGGAAGAAATGACAAAAAAAAGACTATATGGATATGGAAGTGGTTCAAGTGGTCAGCTACACCTTCAAGAAGACTACCCAAAGAATACTAACTCAGCAAAATGTAGCTGCAAATTCCAAAAACGAAGAACAATTGTGGGGTATACAAGGGCCGGACCCAATCAGAAGACGTGGAGGAAGAGGAGGTTACCAAAACTGTAAGAAAATTCCAACAAGAAATGCAATCTCTCCAATAGGGAAAAGTCCAGGAGATTACACAATTAAATGTTTGTCTTGATAAGATGAAATTCACGATAAAATAACTAGTTGAAGAACTTAGTCTAGCGGTTGTGCCTGGTAGAACACAACCTGTAAACCACCAAGAGAATGTGGGTGCTTCAAGAATTAGAGCTGCTCCTCCTGATCAAGATATTCCTAACCAAGGGATAGAGGTATAAGAGCTAATGTTGACAATGGTCAAAGAAGATGAAATAGTTAGCAAGACTCAGATTGAAGACATTATCAATTAAAAAGTGAGACTAGTTATCACTGCTGAAGCTTTAGTTGGTACAAGCCTCCCATTTCCTATTGAGTATGACAAGTTAAAATATCCTAAAAGATACGTGATACTTTAATTCAAGAGATTTTCTAGCATAGAGAACTTTAGGAAACATTTAGCCTAATTTAAGTCTACCTACGGTAACATCGGAGGAAAGGATGCCTTATTATTGTACCTATTCATCAGCAGTCTTACAGGAACGTCTCACGTATGCAACCTCCTACATCATTACAGAAAAGGAGGAAGGATTATCAAAACCCAAAAATCTAGCTAAAGATCTAATGGTAGATCAAAAAGAACCTCCAAAAGAGTTATAAGAAGGTGTTCAAGCTACTATGGATAAACTAAAAGTGATAAATTTGGGAACCAAAGAAGAGGCAAAGCCAACCCTTATTATTGCAAATCTCCCGCACGATAAATTAGAAGAGCTAAAAATGCTATTTCTTAAATATAAAGACTATTTCCTATGAAACTACACCAAAATGCTTGATTTATCACTAGAGGTGGCAGTGCTTAAGCTCTCCATCAATGCCAAAATCTATCTTATCAGACATGTACCTTGCGAATGTGTTTTGAGATTGACATATACTATTACAAAGTTATACCATTTGGATTGAAAAATGCCAGGGCCACCTATCAAAGAATGATGACCTGTATCTTTGATGGCCTTATTCACAAGCATATAGAATGTATGTTGATGATCTAGCTGTAAAAATAGAATTTAATATTAACATGTAAATAATCTCAAAATTGTATTTAAAAAGATTCGCAAATTCAATTGAAAAGATGAATCCACTTAATTGCACTTTTTGTGTGTCATCCAAAAAATTTCTGAGATTTATTCTATGCCATACGGGATACAAAATTAATCCATATAAAATTGAAGCAATAGTAGAAATGTCACATCCAAAAACTCTAAGATAACTTCATTCATTACAAGGAATATTGGCAAATATCTAAAGATTTATACTTAATCTCCCGGGTAGATGCTAACCCTTCACGTGATTGAGAAGAAAATATTCCTTTCTTTTGAGATGATGCTTGTTAAAAGGCATGTAATAGGATAAAGCAATTTTTAAAATTAATAAGCCTAAGCTAATCTCATATCATGAGTATGCTTTGAAACTCCTAGGACAAATCTTTGAAGTAATCCAAACTAAGGTTATACATGGTGAAAATGGCAAGGCCGATTCACTAGAAAAGCTGGCCAAAGAAATGGTGAATTTCCAAGATAATCCAATCATTCTAAAGAAATTTATATTCTTCCTGATCGTATGATGTCCTCTTAGTTAAAGAATCCAAAAGAAAAATAGATAGGTTATAAATTTCTTTCATTTGATCATATATATTAAATTTAAATTTTATATTTAATATATTTCATCTGCTTCATTTTTAGAACCTTGGCGTGCACCTGTTAATTTATTGGGCTCTCCTATTTTGGAGCCAACTGGCATAGATAGTTTACATACTCTTCCAAGCCCATATGAATTTCCTCCAAGTGATTGCTTTGTCTCCAACCCTTTCAGATTTCGCTTGGGTGATCATCGGTAATCGTCATTAGGATTTTTACTAGATGCTCAGCATACTCATAGTAATTCTACCCATGTACTATCCAGGAGTAGTGTTGATGCTACTATGATGGAGCAGATTACCTATCCTTCCTTGACTTAGGTGGTCCCAGGTTATTTATCAGGGGGATTCTCATCAGGTGTTAGTTTTCACCCAGGTGACCATCAATCTGTCGCCTTTACAGAGGACTTTCATTTCTCAAGTATTATATTATTTATATTAATATACTATATTATATATATATTTTCTTCTTTTCAATGACAACTACTCCCTAGTTGTTCTAGGTCTGAAGCATTCATATTTTGAGTGGAGATCAGTATTTTGGGCCTTTCTCTCTTTTAGTCAATGGTTGCCTAGATGAGTGTAGTATGTTCTTGCTGCACTATGAGTTTTGTTGTTAAGAGTGGACCTTCACACTCTAGTAGACTTGTTCAGCTTCCACACATTTACAGTTTACTCTTAAACTTTGCTGCATCTTGTGATCTTCATGATAGAATTTTATAGACATGGAAGTTCCTCTATCGCACCATTGATTTTGTATTATTTTAATTACACTTCACTTTTTAAGAGTTATCTTACATAGTTCTTATTGATTTAGAGACTGAAGCTAGAGTTGTCTAGGATAAGATGAGGAGAGCTCACCTTGATCTGATTTTTAGTTTACAGGCCCTACAACATTATCAGTGAAACATCTCTAAAGAGCATATTGAGCTTCTGAGTACATCAGCTGAGCTCAAAGCTTTAAGATAGAGGGAGCAGGCCCTTCTAGCAAGGCATTAAGAAATTAGAGCAGTAATTACTCATTTTAAGGAGGAATTCTCAATTTTGAATTAAATTTTTAGACTTTTATCCTTTTCAGTAGCTCGACTCTTAGGTTTCTAAGCATAAAGTTTTATGTGGCTATGACTAGCATATTTAGCATGTAAGCATCTTCACACATAATTTCCTTTCACTTTGTTAAAGAGTACATATGAAAGTATATCTTACTCTACAAGATTATATGAAATTTATCTCCTACTTTAAACGGACCATGTAAATTTATATCCTCCATTATAGAGAACCTGTAAATTTAGACCCTACATTACAGGAATATATGTGGGTCATCTCCCATTACTATAGGAGAGATTAAATATTATTTCTTGCCTTACAGGAAGATGTACAAATTTCCTTCTATATTACAAGAGGAATTTTCAACATAACATTCTGTAGATTGGGAGATCATGTGTGGTATTTCTTCATATATTGGCCATTAATTAGTGCCATAAACCTTTAACTAGATAAGTCTATAAGTTGGTAGGCTGCTTCTTCATATACCTTTTTGATAATGAAGGTTCCTTCCCATATTGGGTCAAATTTATTGTCGATGTGATGATGGGGAATTAAAGGTCTTTTGCAAACTAAGACAAGTTCATCTTCTTTAAAGCTAGGATGGACCATTTGATCGTGAGCCCTAGTCATTCGTGCTTTATAAATTTGTAATTTTTTTTTCAGCTTGAATTCTAATTTCATCTAGAGCTTCAAGTTCTTCCAATTATAGAAGATTATTTTCTTCTTGGTTGAGTCTGTATTGTGTAGCAATATGAAGCGATAGTAATTCTACTTTGAGAGTTATTATTTCCACTGTAGCAAAGACTAAAGAATATGGAGTCACCTATGCCATAGTCTTATAAGTTGTGCGGTATGCCCAAACGGCTTTTGTTAATTAATCGTGTCATTCCCTCTTATTTTTAAAGAGAATTTTCTTAAGTAATTTAACCAATTTTTTAATAAATGTTTCAGCCAAATCATTAGCTCTTGGGTTGTAAATTGAAGATTAACACCAGTCCACTTTATGGTGTTCGATAAATCAATAAATTTTAGCACTTTAAAGGAGGTACTATTGTCCGATATGATTCGACGTGGCACCCCAAAATGATAAACAATATTATCTCAAAAAAATTTCATAAGATTGCTACTTTAACTTCACTTAAAGGAATTACTTCGGCCCATTTTTAGAAGTAATTCGTGGCAGTGAGGATGAAAACTAATGTTCTTTGGAAGAATGTGGTTCTATAGGACCAATTATATCGGTACCCTAACTTTTGAAAGAACATGATGCCACTGTAGGATATAGCGGGTTAGGTGGTCAATGCATAACCTCAAAATGCACCTAACATTGATTGCATTTCTTATCATAATCAAGACAATATTTAACCATGTTATTCCAATAATATCCCATGTGTTTGATTTCATTTTCAGTTTTGGTCCAGATTGATGCGTACTACATAACCCATCGTGGACTTTATTTATGAATTTCTAGGATTCATTAAGACCCAGAATTATAGCCATTTTGAGTTAAAATTTCTATGATATAGCGTGTTATTCACGTAAGCATATCTTAATACACTTCTCAAAATTTGTGAAGAGGATTTATCTTCTAGTAACCTACTTTCTTTGAAATATGTAATGGATGGTTCCCTCTAATCATTCTCATCTGATATATGCAAGCTCTCTGATGTTATCTTTCCTTCATCATCTTACAAGGATGTTGGGGCCAATGTATGTCTATTCTGGATGGTTAGAATGCATGGATCCTTTTGGGAATTCACCAATTTCTTAGCCAACTTTGCCAGCACGTCGGCCATACCATTTTCACAATGTGTAACCTTAGTTGGGTTACTTCATGGATTTTTTCTAGGAGTTTCAAAGCATGCACATGATATAAGATTAGCTAGAGCTTATTAATTTTAAAAGAACCTACTATTTGCTTAATTATAAGTTGAGAATCTCTTTATATATGGAGTTTCTAAATTTTCGTATTAATTGCAAACTCAAGACCCGTTATTAAAGCTTCATATTCAACTTCAATATTAGTATGAGGTTCTATCAAGTTGTACGAGTATCAAAATATTCTTGCTTGAATCCCTCTCTGATACCACTTGAAAGTTCGATAAGGATGTTAAGCCCTAGTGAACTAGTCCCGAGGCTAACCAAGAGGGGGGTGAATTGGTTACTTAAAAATTTCACGATAACTATGAAAATCTTTTTATAACGTGTAGCGGAAACGAATTAAAACAACGATAAAAAGATCAACCACAGATATTCACCCAAGCAGTTAATATCAGGAAAAATTAAAGTGCATAATTGAATCAGAAAAAGCAAACCAGATTTTATAGTGGTTCGGTCAACTTGACCTACGTCCACTCCCCGGAGCCTCCCCTCCGGGTATTGCACTAAACAGACGTGTCTCTCCTTTTGCTCCCACAGCAAGGCGGAGAAGCCTGTACAAAAATCTCCTTTTCACCACACGGTGAGGCAGAGAACCCGACCTCCTTTCGCTTCCTCCTGAAGCACGCAGAGAACCTTTGAACTCCTTTCGCTTCCTCCTGAAGCAGGCAGAGAACCTACGAACTCCTTTCGCTTCCACCTGAAGCGGGCAGAGAACCCCGGATCTTCTTGCGAACGATCCTCCCACGACGAACACTGACTAGACGAAAGACGACGAGCGGAGAAGACGACTCTGATCCGTGCTCGGAGCAACCTTAGTGAAGCCCTCACTAACTCCCCCTCACAAGATCTTCTCTCTCTCTCCCAACTCTCTCTCTCTCTAGGGTTTCTCAGGGAAGGAAGGCAGCAAAAGATTTTTCCAAAAATTGGAAAAAGTTCTTTTAAAGGAGGGCTTAAAATTTGCCCTAAATCTCAACTAGTCGGCCAAGATCGTCCAGGACGATCGGTAGATCGTCCTGTACGATCAGTTCAAATTCAGTTGTTTTAGCCTGGACGATCTGGCTCTTCTGGATGATCAGTAGAAAAAGTTGTTCATATCGTCCCGTACGATCCTGCGATCGTCCGGGACGATTAGTTCAAATTGAGGGAAATCGTCCAGAAGATAGTTCGGGTCGTCCAGAGAAATCTGTGCTGGACGACCAAAAAATGACTTGATCGTCCCGGACGATAGGGTCATCGTCCGGTACGATTAGTTCAAAAAGGCTCCAAATCGTCCTGTACATAGTTCTTGACGTACAGCTTAAATGCACTAGACGATCAAGATTGTCCGGGACGATCCTGCGATCGTCCAGGACGATATGATCGTATCAACCAAAAATAAATTGCTTTCCTTAATTACCAGATTAAATTAGGCATGATTGTATTGGATCATCCGGGACGATACACGTATCGTCCGGGACGATCAAACCAAGTATCTAAAAATAAGAACTTGCCTAACTTGATCTGGCGGCTGAGAATTTCTGATTTGGGAATATCGTCCCGTACGATCTGTAGATTGTCGAGGACGATCGGCTCAATCAGACCCTCTTAACTTAGTCGCCCTAATTAGGGTTTCTGTTTTAACTGGATCATCCAGGATGATGTGGATATCGTCCAGGACGATCTGAACAAATTTGCAACAGAAACTCTAATTCACTCAATCTCTGTCCCTGAGTATGTGTGTGCAAGGTTACTTAGCTAGGGAATCAGTTACATTACAATTGACTCAATAAAAAGAAAAATCATACATTTGACACACTTGGACCCGATCTTGAGTTGACTTGAGTGGCTCGCGGTCTTTTGTGCCTAAAACAGATTAGCCAAGCAAAACACACTGGAAACATGTTCGTCATCATCAAAACCAGATTTGCAACAATCTCTCCCTTTTTTATGATGGCAAACATTTGTAAAGTAGTCTGAAAATAAAAATAAACTAGGAGATCCAATAAATAAATATTTTTTAAATTTTCATTTAACAGCTAAAATAATACATGAAGCATGACTCAGAAAATAGAAACAGACACGACTACAACTGACTCCCCTTTTTGACATCACAAAAAGGAGGAGCGAAAAACATAACACAGAAATAAAACATAAAATAAAACATACACAGAACAACAACAAAACAGGAAAATCTGAATTTTTCCTTGATTTTAGATTCAAAAACCAATGACAGGACGATTGACAGCGCTGAAATCCAGATAAGGTTGGAAATAATCAACTTTCGTAACTCTGACCCCGGGCACCTTATCGATGCAAACCTCTTTTAGAACAAAAATCCGATTCAGAATAAAAGACATTAGATTTGAAAAGAAATCCTTTCAAGCCTCGTTCCAGAAAAATATCTGATATAATAGTGTTACAAAGTAAAAAATCAGAAATCAGGATTTTCAAAACTCAAGCTTTTGAAAATATTAAGTGGCGCACAGATTTCTCTAAGACATTTAACAATCTGAAAGGAAAGAAAGCTTGTTTTGGGCTCATTTTGTGCCTCTTTTTCAAATTGGTTGGCGCTTTGCGCATCTTTTGATTTTTTGATACACTTTGTGTATCCAATTTGTCAATTTCGCATCTTTTCAGTGTTGGGCTCATTTTATGCCTCTTTTTCAAATTATCTGGCGCACTGCGCATCTTTTATAAGTTTTCTCCTTTTCATAATCATTAAAGAGTCTCAGCTGTGTGATTATCTTCCAGACATAGGAGATGACTCTCCGCAGTAAGGAAGAACGATTCACAAAATAAAATCCATACAACATATGATAAATGCAATCACTTGGTTTAGAAAATCAAACTAATGACTCAAGACTTTGAAAAATACTATTAATATGAGGCAGATTACTGTAGGAAGATAAAATAATCTCTATTTCAAAAACTAACATTTTAATTTTGAAAAGGATTTTTATTCAAAAGAAACTACACACCAGTGAAGGAGTTAGAGGAAGAGAAACAATTATCAATGTTTCTTCCCTTTAACAGATTCAGCGAAGTCACTCACTGCTTATCAGCTTCCAAACCAAAATAAGGTAAAAACTCCCAGTCAAAAATTCAGATCACCAGAAGTAGTGAGCGGTGATCAGATCTTGAAAAGCATAAAATAGTAAGTGCAAGATATGAACCCGTAAATAAATAAAAATAGGTAGAAAATCATAGCAAAGTAAATACTCAAATCAAACTAACAAAAAGGGTAACACAGAAATCAGCAGAAGAAATAAAATCAACTGAAAGCAAATAATCAAACCAAAACTAACTAACAGAAATCAGAAATCAGAATACAAAAACTAACTAATAGAAATCAGAAAATAGAATACAAAAAACTAACTAACAGAAATCAGAATACCAATCATAACAATCATAAATCAGCAGTCATCAGAATCAAGCATTTATATCAATCATTCCTAATCTGGTTCTCAAAATGCTGAATGAGTCAAAGGCCAGTGGTTTAGTGAATATGTCAGCCAGCTGATTTTCAGTTGCTACGTGGTGTAGCTCAATGTCCCCTTTTGTAACATGGTCCCTAATGAAGTGATGCCTAATGTCAATGTGTTTGGTCCTAGAATGTTGGATTGGATTCTTAGAGATACAGATGGCACTAGTATTATCACACAGAACAGAAATTGTGCCAACAGGTACTCCTAAATCCAAGACTTACTGCTTCAACCAAAGAACTTGGGCCACACAACTCCCTAAGGTAATGTACTCAGCTTCAGCAGTGGAAAGTGCAACTGAGTTCTATTTTCTACTGGACCAGGAGACTAACGATTGTCCTATAAATTGACAAGTCCTAGAAGTACTCTTCCTATCCACCGTACACCCCGCAAAGTCAGAATCAGAATATCCAATGATCTCAAAAGAGGTGCTGTGCCTAGGGTACCAAATTCCTAGGTTTGGGGTTCCTAAAAGATATCTAAGAATTCTCTTAACAACAGTCAGGTGGGACTCTTTAGGATCAGCCTGAAACCTAGCACAAAGACAGACACTAAACATGATATCAGGTCAGCTAGCAGTCAGGTAAAGCAGTGAACCTATTATCCCTCTATACTTCTTCTGATCAACAAATTTTCCATTTGAATCCTTATCTAACTGAACTGAGGAGGGCATGGGAGTATTGATTGGCTTGGCTTTGTCCATTTCATATTTCTTCAAAATGTCCTTAGTGTATTTTGATTGATTGAGAAAGGTTCCATCATCCGTTTGCCTTATGCTAAACCCCAAAAAGTAGGACAATTCTCCCATCATACTCATCTCAAACTCTTTACTCATTATTTTAGAAAACTCTTCACATAAGTATTTATCAGAAGATCCAAAAATTATATCATCAACATAGATCTAGACAATGAGTAAGTCATCTCCTAATCTCCTCAGAAAAAGGGTGGTGTCTACGCTCCCCTTAACAAACTCTCTTTCTAACAGGAATGTGCTAAGCCTCTCATACCAAGCTCTGGGTGCCTGTTTCAATCCATATAAGGCCTTTTTTAATTTATAGACATGATTTGGATATTGGGAACTCTCAAAACCTGGGGGGTGTTCTACGAAAACATCTTCTTTAATTACCCCATTTAAAAAGGCACTCTTAACATCCATTTGAAACTGCTTAAATCCCTTATAACAGGCAAAGGCTAGTAGCACTCTAATGGCTTCCAATCTAACTACAGGGGCAAAAGTCTCCTCAAAATCAATCCCTTCTATCTGATTATACCCCTTAGCCACCAATCTTGCCTTATTTCTCACCACCACACCAGAATCATTCATCTTATTCTTAAAGACCCACTTGGTTCCCACAATACTTTGATTTTTAGGTCTTTCTACTAACTCCCAAACATCATTCCTTACAAATTGATTCAATTCTTCCTGCATAGCTAAAATCCAAAATTCATCCGATATGGCTTGATTGATGTTGGTGGGTTCAGTCATTGAGATAAAGGCAGAATGGTTTACTTCCTTCCTAAGTCCATGCCTAGTCCTAACACCTTCAGAAGGGTCTCCTAAGATTAGTTCTTTAGGATGACTCGAAGAATATCTCCAATCTCTAGGCAACTCTGTTTGAGGTTCTACCCATTCCTCCAAATTTGTATTTCCAACTCCTTGGGCAATCTCAATAATCTCTTCATCTTCTACTTCAGATCTAGACTCCTTAGGTTCAGATTCATCGAACACTACATGGGTTGTTTCTTCCACCACCAAAGTCCTCCTATTGAACACCCTAAAGGATTTCCCCACACTTGAATATCCTAAGAACACTCCTTCATCAGATTTGGGGTCAAATTTTCCTAAGGGTGACTTCCCGTTGTTCAGAATGAAAACCTTACAGCCAAAGACATGGAGGTGGGACAGATTTGGAGTTCTACCCTTAATGATCTCATAAGGTGTCTTGCTCAGTTTGACTCTCACATTCACCCTATTCAGCACATAACAGGCAGTGTTCACCGCTTCAGCCCAAAAGTATTTTGGAAGTGAATACTCAGCAAGCATGGCTCTAGCGGCTTCCACTAAGGTCCTGTTCTTCCTTTCAGCTACCCCGTTCTGCTGAGGGGTCCTAGGAGCTGAAAAATTGTGACTAATCCCATGATCCTCACAAAAACTTCCAAATCTTTCATTTTCAAACTCCCCTCGGTGATCACTATGGATGGTAATAATCTCACATCCTAACTTCTTCTGAATCCAAGTAGAGAAGGATCTAAACTCATCAAATGACTCAGATTTATGTGACAAAAACTTAACCCAAGTGAACCTCGAATAATCATCTACAATCACAAAACCATAAACTCTCCCCCCTAAGCTGGAAGTGCTAATGGGTCCAAAGAGGTCCATGTGAAGAACTTCTAAAGGTCTAGAGGTGCTAATATCCTTAACAGAGTGAAAAGAGGACTGGACTTGCTTCCCCAACTGACAGGCATCACACAGGTGATCCTTAGTGAACTTAAGCTTGGGCACACCTCTAACTAAGTCCTTTTGGGTGACTCTCCTAAGGGTTTTCATACTGGCATGACACAATCTCCTATGCCATAACTAAGACTCATCAGCAGCAGTTTTTAAGCAAATTGAATTATCAGATTTAATGCTACTTACATCCAGCTTGTAGATGTTGTTGATCCTTTGCCCCTGCAAAACTACTTCATCATTTAAGCTTAAAATGCAGCCAGTGGGCAGGAATTTGATGCTGTATCCCTTATCACAGAGTTGACTGATGCTCAGCAGGTTGTGTTTCAGTCCATCTACAAGCAAAACATTATTAATCATAAAGTTCTTTGAATCACCAATTATACCTATGCCTACCACCTTCCTGGTCGTGTTATCTCCAAGTGTAACCTTGCCTCCAGCTCTGGCCTCCAGCGAAATGAACTGATTTGCATCTCCAGTCATATGTCTAGAACATCCGCTGTCGAGGTACCACATGCTCTCATGAGGTCTTGTGTGAGAGCACACCTACAAAAGTATCAAACGTCAGTCTTAGGAACCCAAACAGGTTTGGGTTCCTTCTTATGAAAAGAAGAATGCAATGCATACGTGCTGTGCTGTGAAACAGGCAGTTTGGGTTTCCACACCCAATGTGTACTACGATGAACAGTGCAGGTGTGAGAAATATGTCCTAACATGCCACATGAAAAACATCTAATACCAGGAAAAGGGTTAACTAATCTATGTGGATGATAATGCCTCTTCCTAGATGTATATGAAACATGCTTTGAAGAACTTGCAACAGATTTTTCAAAAAGTGGCGGTGCATAAAACTGTTAAGTAGGTGGTGTTTTGTTCTTTTCAAAAGCACTGATCTTTACTTTCAAAAACTCATTTTCTTTCTTTAAACTTGCAATTTCAAATTTCAAGGTTCCCTTGCTACTTTCTACTTCACATGCCATTGTATCTAATTCTTTAAAAGCTCTTTCTAAATCCACATGCGTAGTTTTCAATGAATTATGCTCAGAAACTAAATCAGAATATTTTTTATTCAACTCATCGAATTCATCAAGCAAAGACATGTGATTTGAATCAAGTGTGGAATGATCTTTAACTACAGAATCATGCTCTTTTTGCAATGTTAAGTAATCTAATTTCAAACTAGCATGAGTTTTCTTAAGCTTCCTATACGATGTATGAATTCTTTCAGAAACTTCAAATAATTGATCGTAGGTAAGCTCACATACCTCTTCCTGATCCGACTGACCAGGGTGATCATCAGCCATAAGACACAAGTTTGTTTCCTCCTCTTCAGCTTCAGTCTCAGAAGAGTCGGATGCAGAGTCTGCCCAGAACGCCTTCTGAATCCGCTTCTTATCCTTTCTGAACTTTGGTTTCTCCTCACCCTTCTCCTTACTTGGGTGAGCTTTAAGTATTGGACAATCAGCCTTTATGTGTCCAGGCTTCCTGCATTCAAAATAAACAGATTCAGATGAACTCTTAAAATTTTTATTGGACTTACCCTTATTCTACTTCTGATAGTTCTTATGTTTCTTCCTTAGAAAGCTTTTAAATTGCCTTGTGATTAAGGCAACATCATCGCTATCAGAGCTGGAAGAGCTAGCATCTGAATCCTTGGCCTTTAGTGCCACTGTCTTCTCTTTCTTGCGATCACCTGCATCAAGTTGCCTTTGGTTCACCCCTTGCTCGTAAGCAATAAGTGATCCAAGTAAGCTGTCAATAGAGTAAGTGTTTAAATCTTTAGATTCAGTAATAGCAGTAATCTTAGCATCATAAGAAGCAGGCAAACATCTTAGAATTTTGTTCACTCTTTCGTAGTTAGTAAGTTCTCTACCTAGAACATGCAGAGAGGTAACAATCTGAGTGAACCTTGTGTACATTTCTGAAATAGTCTCACTAAGTTTCATGCAAAAAAGTTCGTAATCATGTAGCAAGATGTTTAACCTAGACTGTTTGACTTCAGTTGTACCTTCGTATGTTATGCATAATCTATCCCAGATTTCCTTTCCCGTTGTACAAGTAGAAACACGCATATAGTCTTCGGATTTTAAAGCACAAAAGAAATAGTTCAAGCATTTTGCATTTAACTGTGCTAAATCGCGATCATCAAACGTCCAATCAGTAAAAGGCAGTTCAGTTTTCACATTGTTAATCAGTCTAAAAGGTGGTTCGTATCCGTCCTTAACTAACATCCACAGGCGATAATCAATAGACTGTAGAAAAGTAGACATGCGTGTTTTCCAAAAATCAAAAGGAATATTATCAAACAACGGTGGTCTTGTAATAGAATATCCTTCAGTAGTATTACGATTATTACAGTTAGCCATGGATCAAATTCAAAAGTTTTTAAACTTAAATTTTGAATCCCTCTCTGATACCACTTGAAAGTTCGATAGGGATGTTAAGCCCTAGTGAACTAGTCCCGAGGCTAACCAAGAGGGGGGGTGAATTGGTTACTTAAAAATTTCACGATAACTATGAAAATCTTTTTATAACGTGCAGCGAAAACGAATTAAAACAACGATAAAAAGATCAACCACAGATATTCACCCAAGCAGTTAATATCAGGAAAAATTAAAGTGCAGAATTGAATCAGAAAAGCAAACCAGATTTTATAGTGGTTCGGTAAACTTGACCTACGTCCACTCCCCGGAGCCTCCCCTCCGGGTATTGCACTAAACAGACGTGTCTCACCTTTTGCTCCCACAGCAAGGCGGAGAAGCCTGTACAAAAATCTCCTTTTCACCACACGGTGAGGCAGAGAACCCGACCTCCTTTCGCTTCCTCCTGAAGCAGGTAGAGAACCTTCGAACTCCTTTCGCTTCCTCCTGAAGCAGGCAGAGAACCTACGAACTCCTTTCGCTTCCACCTGAAGCGGGCAGAGAACCCCGGATCTTCTTGCGAACGATCCTCCCATGACGAACACTAACTAGACGAAAGACGACGAGCGGAGAAGACGACTCTGATCCGTGCTCGGAGCAACCTTAGTGAATCCCTCACTAACTCCCCCTCACAAGATCTTCTCTCTCTCTCCCAACTCTCTCTCTCTCTAGGGTTTCTCAGGGAAGGAAGGCAGCAAAAGATTTTTCCAAAAATTGGAAAAAGTTCTTTTAAAGGAGGGCTTAAAATTTGCCCTAAATATCAACTGGTCGGCCAAGATCGTCCAGGACGATCGGTAGATCGTCCTATACGATCAGTTCAAATTCAGCTGTTTTAGCCTGGACGATCTGGCTCTTCTGGACGATCAGTAGAAAAAGTTGTTCATATCTAGGATTTGAAAGGAAGCAAGAGGGATAATCCCATAGTAAACTTCATCAGGAAGAATACAAGCAAAGACCCCTTCGACCATACCTTAGGTGGATTCCTTCAAAGGAACTTATCGGTCCAAGTATTCGATATTGCTCTAAGTCTAGGGATAATTATTCGAAGATCATTGCGAGAGGCCAACAGGATTGGATTCTAAAGGAGCCCAAACAAACAAAAATTTCAAAGGGTGACTACGAGAGCAAAGCTCATAAGGCCGCCCAATAATTATGACCAAGGGTTACATTCTAGCGAAAAGTCCCCCGGCAAACCTACCCTACTTTTCAAGGGAAAGGCTATTTTACATGAAGAAAGTCCTAACTCTCTAATAATCCATTGGAGGCATCAAAGATGGGTAGAAGAAGAATATAAAGTTGATGAGGACTATAATGAAGAACACTATGATGAAAAGGCCTTCTTTGATAATGGGAATTATGATAAGGAGGAAGAAATGACAAAAAAGGACCATATACACATGGAAGTGGTTTGAGTGGTTAGCCATACCTCCGAGCAACCTAGCCAAAGAATATAGACTCGTCAGAATATAGCTGGAAATCCCAAAAAATAAGAACAATCATGGGGTATACAATAGCTGTCAACTCCCTCAAATATGACACCTCCCCAATCAGAAGATGTAGAGGAAGAGGGGGCTACTGAAGCTGTAAGAAAATTTCAAAAAGAAATACATTCTCTCCAATGGGGAAAAGTCCAAGAGATTACCTAATTAAATGTCTTGATGAGATGAATTTCATGATAAAATAACTACTTGGAGAACTTGGTCTAGCAGCTACGCTTGGCAGAACATAACCTATAAACCCCCAAGAGAATATGGGTAATTGAAGTATTAGAGATGCTCCTCCAGATCCATATATTCTTAACCAAGGGATAGAGGTACATGAGTCAATTTTGGCAACAATCAAAGAAGACAAAATAGTCAGCAAGACCTAGATTGCATTATCAATCAAAAAGTGAAACTAGTTATCACTGTTGAAACTTTAATGGGTACAGGCCACCCATATCCTATTGAATATGACCAGGTGAAATATTCTAAAGGATATGTGATACTTCAGTTCAAGATATTTTTTGGCACAGAGAACCCTAGGAAACATTTAGCCTACTTTAAGGCTACCTACGATAATGCTAGAGGAAATGTGCCTTGCTGTTGTGCTAATTTGTTAGTAGCTTATAAAAGTTCGATAGGGATGTTAATCCCTTATGAACTAGTCCCGAGGCTAAGTAAGAGGGGGGGGGGGTGAATTGGTAGTTTTAAAAATTCGAGAGCAAAACAATAATTTAGAAAAGCTTTTTGAATGTTTTAAAATTTATACAGTTACACAATAATGTATAAATATTCAACGATAAAAGAATAATAATCATAATCACACAATCATCAATAGAAAAGTAAATGTTGAAAATAATTAGAAAGAACATGGCAGATTTTATATTGGTTCAGTCAACTTGACCTACGTCCACTCACTGGAGCCTCCCCTCTAGGTATTGCACTAACACTAAGTGACTCTTCTTCTGCTCCAATAATAAGGTGGAGAAGCTTGTACAAAAATGCATTTCCACCAACCCGGTGAGGCAGAGAACCTGAACTCCTTTCGATTCCTTCTGAAGAAGGCAGAGAACCTAGACTTCTTTCGCTTCCTCCTAAAGTAGGCAGAGAACCTAGACTCCTTTCGCTTCCTCCTGATGCAGGCAGAGAACTCAGATCTTCTTGTGAATGATCCTCCCATAGAGACACTAACAAGATAAGAGACAATGAATGGAGAAGACGACTCAGATCCTTACTTGGAGTAATCTTTGTGAATCCCTCATAAACTCCCCCTCACAAGATCCTCTCTCTCTCCCAAGCTCTCTCTCTCTCTCTCTCTCTCTCTCTCTCTCTCTCTCTCTCTCTCTCAAGCTTTTCTCTAAAAAGGAAAGTGGCAAAAGATTTTTCTTATTGGAAGAAAAATATCTTTTAAAAGAGGGCTTAAAAATTGCCCTAAATCTCAACTGGTCGTTAAAGATCATCCAGGACGATCGATCGATCATCCTGTACGATCAGTTCAAAATCACATGTATCAACCTGGATGATCTGGATTCTCTGGACGATCAGTAGACAAAATTTATTCAGATTATCCCGTACGATTCTATGATCATCTAGGATGATTAGTGTAAATTAAGAATTTCATCTAGAAGATAGCTCTGGCCATCCAGGGGAACTTGTGCTGGATGATCTCAAAATGACTTGATCGTCCAGGATGATATGTCTATCGACCCGTATGATTAGTTCAAAAATAAAAAGATCATCCTACACATAGCTCTGGATGTACAAGTCAAAACATGCTGGATAATTTCAAAATAACTTGATCATCTATGATGATATGTCTATCATCCGGTATGATTAGTTCAAAAATGACAAAATTATCCTACACACAGCTCTGGATGTACAGGTGATAGGCACTAGACGGTCAGGATTTTACATATATTGTCCAGGATGATCTTGTGATCATTTGGGATGATATAATTGTATCAAACAGATATTAATTGATTTACTTAATTACCAGACTAATTTAGGCATGATTGTAATGGATCATCCAGGATGATATATGTATCGTCCGGGACGATCAGACAAAATATCTAAAAATAAAAACTTGCCTAACTTAATCTAGCTACTAAGAATTTTATATTTGAGCCTATCGTCCTTTACGATCATAGGATCATCCAGGATGATCTGCTTAATCAGACCAACTTAACTTTGTCATCCTAATTTGGGTTTCTATTTTCATTGGATTATTTAGGACGAGGTAAATATCGTCCAAGACGATCTGAACCAAAAGTTAAATAGAAACTCTAATTCACTAAAACTCTTCCCCTGAGTGTGTGTGTGCAAGGTTACTTAGATAGGGGATCCTTTACATTACATTTGACTTAATAAAGATGAAAATAATATATTTGACCTGAATCACAAAACAGACTGACTCGATCTTGGGCTAGCTTGAATTTGTAATTGATCCTGCTGACCTGAAAGATTAGACAATCAACCAGAAATAGAAATGTTTACTATCATCAAAATCATAGTCCTTGAAACCCAGATTTGTAAGAATCTCCGTCTTTTTGATGATAGCAAATATTTATTCAGTAATTTCAAATTAACCAGATAGAAATAATTAAAGCATAGGTGAGAGACGATAAATTTTAATAATCATTATTAACCAGTGACATTCAATACAATAAAGGACACAACTATAATTAAAAATAACAAATAAAACAACTACAACACAAAAATAACTCTCCCTTTTGACATCATAAAAAGGAGGAACTAAAAAGATAAAAATAATAGCAAACTAAAACATCACAAACAAAATAAAATAAATAATCTAATAAAGAGGCAGATCCTAATTAGAGGGAGGAGGTGGTGGTAGATTAAAGTAACTGTGAATGGTGGCAAACTGCTCTCCAAACCAGGCCATGTCCTAGTCGTGCTGCTCCCATTGGGTAGTCACGTAGGAGTCAAAATGGTCCTCCCACTGGTTGAAATGCTACACCAGATGATCAAAGGGTGATGCAATACGAAGAGGAGCAGGTGCATCAGGTACAGGAACAGCTTCTTCCTCTTCCTCTTCAACATCCGCAGCAGGCTCCGGATGAAGTCGGGTACTATGGAGAACATGAAAGGAGTTGTTTGTGTAGTAGGAAGGAGGGACATCAGCAGGAACCGGATATTGTAGATTATATTTCATCCCAAGTGCATAGGCAATGAGGTAGCCTAGAGCTAGATTTGGGCATCTTCTGTGGCATGGATCCCTAATGCTAGTGAGATGTTCGATGTATCGAAAGAGAAGATCAGTAGCATTGAAATCTCGGTGGGCCATGATGTAGTAGGTAGTCAGGGAAAGTAAAGGTGTGATGTGGATGCAGTCCTCAGCCATTAGGAGGATTGAGTAATGAAGGACATGTTGAATTATACGGGCATCCTTAAATAGCGAAGAACACGCAGTGTCGTGGTAGTGAACGTTGGTATTTCGAAGGAAACGATTGACGACACTCAAATCAAAATTAGGATTAGAAATAATGGTCTAGATCTTATCACCAGTGATTAAAAGTTGAAGGATATTATAAAAATCATGTGTGGTCAATTATGCCAGTCTCTGATTTATAAAGGAGTGCAGTGTAGAGCGATCAAAGGTGATGCGAAGATTGGCAAAAAAGTCCTTGAGAAGTTCAGAGCTAAAGGGGAAGGGCAAGGTGAGAATGAAGGTAAGAGAGGTATGGGCAAACAGATCCAGTACCGAGTAGGTAAGAGTGCAGCGGTTGATGATCTTTAAATGAGTGATTCCAATGTCAAGGTAACGCTGGAAGGTAGCCCGATCGGTTGCATCAGGAGATCAGGGATTGACATTTCCCCCGAATGAACTTGCACCGTTATGCCTTGATCATTTTCTACCAGCCATGAAGAATAAAATGCAAGTGAGGAGAGGGAAGAAGTGGAGTGAAAAAATTGGTGAAGAGGGGCTGTTTATAAAGAAAATGGAAAAATTGTCCAGGACGATTGCAGGATCGTCCAGGATGATAGGTGCAATAATGACGGCCTGGATGATTAGTCAAAAAGGTGGTCTAATCATCTAGGACGATTAGACACAGGCGATCATCACGAGGACTCCAGCCGGATAACGTTTAATTAAAAGTATCATCCAGGATGATTAGGTGGTTCATCTAGGATGATCCACAATAGATGCGTCAAACGGGCCAAATTTGAATCGTCCAACCACAGACATGTGGATCGTCCAGGACGATAAGGTGGATCGTCGAGGACGATCACCAATAATTGGTACAAATTAGTCATTGGATCAAGAAGGGTTGATTTTAATGGATCATCTAGGACGATGAATGAATCATCCATGATGAAGAGGATCATCCAGGATGATATTGAGATCGTCCAGGATAATGTGAAGAAAAAGTAAAAAAGATGAAGGATGGAGAGGAAAGATCAGGGATCCAAAAAAACACCAAAAAAAGAAAAACCAAAATCACATCAAATAAAAAAGAGAAATAAGAAGAAGAATAGTGAATTTTTTTTATCAGCTCCAGTAAAATAGAATTTTCCATGATTTTCAATTTAAAAGCCAACAAGAAAAAATCGACAACGCTAAAATCCAGAAAAGTTAGAAAATTGACTTTCGTAACTCATACCTCAGCACCTTCAGGTTCAAATTTCTTTCAAATAAAAGTGTAAATCAGAAGAAAAGAAATTAGATTCGAAAATAGATCCATTCAAGCCTTGTTCCAGAAAAATATTTGATATAATAGTATTACAAAGTAATGAATTAGAAATCATGATTTTTCGTCTTAAGCTTTTGAAAGTATTAAGTGGCGCATGGATTTTTCTAAGATATTTAAAGATCTGAGATGAAAGAAAGCTTATTTCTTTGTGGGCTCATTTTGTGCCTCTTTTTCAATTTATTTGGTGCTTTGTGCATCTTTTGATTTTTGATATAGTTTATGTATCTTTCAGTTTGGCGACATTCTACATCTTTTCAACTTTGGGCTCATTTTGTGCCTCTTTTTCAATTTATTTGGCACACTGTGCATCTTTTATAAGCTTGCTTCTTTTCATAATCATAAAAAATCTCAACTGTGAAATTACCTTCCAGACATAAGAATTGACAAAACTCACTCTCTACAGTAAGAAAGAGTAATTCACAAAATAAAAACCATACATCATATCATAAGTGCAATCACTTGCTTAAAAAAATATAATAATGATTCAAATCTTTGAAAATATTATTCATATGAGGTAGATTACTGTAGGAAGATAAAATAGATCTCTATTTTAAAAACCAATTTTTTAATTTTGAAGAAGATTTTTATCTAAAAGAAATAATACACCATTAAAATAGTTAGAGGAAGAGAAATAGTCATCAACGTTTCTTCCCTTTAACAGATCCAGAGGAGTCAATCACTGCTTACAAGCTTTCAAACAAAATAAGGCAAAACTCTCCGTCAAAAATCCAGTTTATCAGCAGTAGTGAGCAGTGATCTAATTTTCAAGTGAGTAATCAACAAAAAAAATAAGAAGGAAGAAAAACAGACACACAAAAATTAGTAAATAAAAACCAACAAATGAAAATCAGTAGAAAAATAATCAAATCTGATAAGCAAATCAAATAACTATAATCAGTAGGAAAAGAAAAATTTTAAAGTACAACGGACAATCAAAATAAACAAAAACTAAAAGCAAAATGAAGAAAAAAGAAAAACATCAGAAGTCAGTAATCATCAGATTCATGCATTTATGTCAATCACACCCAATCTAGTTCTCAAAATGCTGAATAAGTCAAAGGCTAGTGGTTTAATAAAGATGTCAGCCAGTTGATTTTCAGTTGCTATATGATGTAACTCAATGTCTCATTTTATAACATGGCCCCTAATGAAGTGATGCCTTATATCAATGTGTTTGGTTGTAGAATATTGGATGTGATTCTTAGAAATGTAGATGGCACTAGTGTAATCACATAGAACTGAAATTATGCCAACAGGTAATCCTAAATCCAAAACTTGTTGCTTCAACCAAAGGACTTGGGCCTCATAACTTACTAAGGTAATGTACTCAGCTTCAGCAGTGGAAAGTGCAACTGAGTTCCGCTTTCTACTAGACCAGGAGACTAAAGATTGTTCGATGAATTGGCAAGTTCCAGAAGTGCTCTTTCTATCCACCCTACACCCTGCAAAATTAGAATCTGAATATCCAATAATCTCAAAAGAGGTGATGTGCCTAGGGTACCAGATTCCTAGGTTTCGGGTCTCTAAAAGATATCAAAGATTTCTCTTAACAACAGTTAGGTGGGACTCTTTAGGATCAGCTTAAAATCTAGCACAAAGACAAACACTAAACATAATATCAGGTTGGCTAGAAAATAGGTAATGCAGTGATCCAATTATTCCCCTAAACTTCTTCTGATCAACAGATTTTCCATTTGAATCCTTATCTAACCGAATAGTGGAACTCATGGGAGTATTGATTGGCTTAGCTTTGTCCATTTCATATTTCTTCAAGATGTCCTTAGTGTGTTTTGGTTGATTCATAAAGGTTCCATTATCCATTTTCCTTATGCTAAATCATAGAAAATAGGACAATTCTCCCATCATACTCATCTCAAACTCCTTACTCATTATCTTAGAAAAATCATCACATAAATTTTTATCAAAAGAACTGAAAGGTATATTATCAACATAGATTTGGACAATGAGTAGATCATCTCCTATTTTCCTTAGAAAAAGGGTGGTGTCTACGCTCCCCTTAGCAAACTCTCTTTCTAGTAGGAAAGTGTTAAGCCTCTCATACCAAGCTCTGGGTGCATGTTTCAAACCATATAAGGCCTGTTTTAATTTATAAACATAATTTGGATATTAGAAACTCTCAAAACCTAGGGGTTGCTCTACAAAGACATCCTCTTTCATTATCCCATTTAAAAAGGTACTCCTGACATCCATTTGAAATAGCTTAAATCACTTAGAAGTGAATACTCAGCAAGCATGGACCTAGCGGCTTCCACTAAGGTCCTGTTCTTTCTTTTAGCTACCCCATTCTGCTGAGGGGTTCTAGGAGGTGAAATGTTGTGGCTAATCCCTTGCTCCTCACAGAATATTCTAAATCTCACATTTTCAAACTCTCCACCATGATAACTATGAATAGTTAAGATCTCACAACCTAACTTCCTCTGAATTCAAGTAGAGAAAGACTTAAATTCATCAAATGACT